>CM026066.1:41631058-41807864 GCA_014839685.1 Anableps anableps | reverse complement strand
ATAGAGAGATAGAGATAGAGAGAGAGAGATATAGAGACACACACACACAAGAGAGATGAGATATATATATATATATAGATATATATAGAAAACACACACACACTATATATAATATATATATATATAATATAATATATATATACATATATACATACATTTTCGTGAGCTTTACTGAAAATTTTCCGCAAAAATGGTGCAAAACGTTGGTTTTAAGTGATGCTAACTCCCACCTGCAGGTGGCGGTGTTTCTATCTCTGCTCCACTGCTGCCTCCGCCTGACTTGATGACGAAGTTACAATCCGTGATCAGTGTGGAGAGGAACAGAAATCGAGCTACTTGTGTTCATGAAAGAATAAGAATGTTTGTGTGTCTGTAATCTGTCAGCTTGTTATTTGTTTCGCATCTTTTTTCTTCTAAGTGTAGATTTTGCACGGGATTTAATGAGGAACAAATATCTAAAACTCCTTGCAAATATTTCTAAAGTGGCAGCACAAAATCAATGATTTTGATTGGAAACAAAATCACAAAAATGTTCCGGAAATCCTGAAGAGTGAAAAATGTGTCTAATAAAGCTTCGATGCTTTTTATTAGAAAAGCCTGAGAGGCAGATTCCCCTGGTTTTCAGTCAGGCTGCTTTCCTTTGACCCTTGACCTCAGGAAATAAACTCTCAGAAGTTCAGGTTTTGCTCAGATCTTCTAGAGTCCAGGAACGTTTCTTCATTTTTTATTCACCAATTAGTGAATAAACCAAACAAACATTAAAAGTAGCAACCAGAGGAATTGGTCTGCAGAATAACCAACTGGAGAAAAAGAGCAATCGACAGCAAAAAGGAGCGAAAGGAGAAAAAAACAAATTAAAAATGGACACATTTAAGACAAAAACTAAACACAGAACATAACCAAGTGGTGTCACGACTGAAATGGAATTATTTAACATGTGGGTTAAGATAATTTTTTCCCTCTTCTTGGCAGTTTTTTTCTAACAATAATTATTCTTACTTTTTCCCCCTTTTATTCCCTGATATTCCTTGTTTCAGTTACTCTCGGGTCACACAGGTATTTTGGGTAAAGGTGGGAAGGAGAGAAGAGAAAAAGGCGTTTGTTTCCGCAGTGGCATTAACTCACCGGCATTGAGAAGGCGTTTAGAATTATGGAACATGTTTTATTAAAATATTCAAACTGATTTTTCTCTGTTGCTGATTGTTGCTGCCTTGATATCAGCGGGATGTTGTGGCCAAAGGTTTGAGAGCGTCTGGTGATCATTTCATTCCCGAAGCTTTGTGCTGGTGGACAGAGCCAGGGTGCGTGGAGGTTCGGTGTCCAGCTCCCATGAGGTGTGCTCTGTGGTGGTTTGACGCTGGATTAACTGTATGTCGGTGCTGTTGGACGTGGAGAAGACGTTATGGCAGACACTGCTCCAGAACTGATTATCTGTATGGATGTTGAGGTCTTTATCCAGGAGTGTTTCTGGAGGTAACTCCGGGTTCTCCTGAACGTTGGTTACCTCTCCAGTCTCCCCCGGTAACATCAGATAATCCATCAGCTGGAACACAGCCTTTTCATTTCTGCCGGTTTATCGGTTTCTGAGCTAAATAATGATGTAATTAAAGGTTTAGACTGTAAAAAAAACGCAGGTGGACAAGATCATCTGGAAGCTTTTTGCTTATAAAAAGCTGTTTATTTGATCGAGTTTGACAAATACTTTGAATGTTTCCCTGAGTTCAGGCTGAATCCCTTTGGTTTGGATTCTTTGTCCTTCCCTCCATACATGTGGGACCCAGGTAATCTGAAGACCTTCACGTCCATCTTTAGGTTGTCCTTAGTGAACATGAAGGCTTTTTAACCTCTAATAGTATTTTAGCTGACATTCAGTCTGGGTTTAGAGCAGAGCGTAGTACTACTACAGCGACTTTAAAAGTATTAAATAATTTAATTGGTTCTGTAGATTAAAAAAATATTGTGCAGCATTTTTATTGACCATCAAAAGCTCCTGTTTAAAACCTACTGATTACACCTTTATTCACACAGCTTCATGTCATTCAGAGGCATCATTTCATATTTAAATCAAACTGGCTCGTTTTTCACTTCCAGCCTCATTATTAGTCAGAAAATATCAGTGATGCGTCTGGTGTATATTTTTGTTTTTGTGCATTTTAGAATAGAAGCATCCTTTATTGTCCCACAGTGGGGAAATTCAGGTGTAACAGCAGCATTTAGGCATGGAGGTTCACCCAAAGATAAAAGAGTATTAAAATTATATACAGAACAAAATTAAGAATCATATGCTGTACAGTAAGGACAAGATTATAACATAAAAATACTGTCCTCAAAACCCAGGGAAGTGCAGCTGAGTAGGAAACTGTGCATGTGTATTTGTGCATTAAAAGACAACAGACTGTTTGCAATATATACAAATAAAAACTGCATAATACCAGCAGGGATGTGAACACTTATTGGTTTTGTTGGGAGCAGTGAAGGTTCTAGAGTGTAACAGCTGCTGGGAGGAAGGACCTCCTTTAACACTCCTTAGTGCACTGAGGATGCAGCAGTCTGTCACTGCAGGTTAGACTGAAGGAACGGCAGAAACTGGAAAAGACCTGATTATTATTATGGCTTCATATATATATATATATATATATATATATATATATATATATATATATATATATATATATATATATATATATATATATATAAGATTAACAGACAAAGAAAACGAGAAGTAATCAAGCAGGACAAACGATCTCCATCAGAACACCTTTAACTGCAGACGATGTAAAGACAGACGTCTTCTGCAGCTCCTGGCCTCCCTGTTGCTCCATTGTGCTCCAGGGTTATCTCGGTTCTGAAAATGCCACCGACTAAAACATGTTTTTATGAAAGAAACATCAAAGTTCTGACCTGAAACACAAACACTGAAAAATCTATCGCTTTAACATATCGAAGCAACTAAGTGCTTTCAGTACCAATGACTGCGTTGTTTTATTTCTGGGGACAGCTGACCAGCAGTAGCTTCTACCTGATACCAGCAGTAGCTTCTACCTGAGGTCAGCAGTAGCTTCTACCTGATACCAGCAGTAGCTTCTACCTGAGGTCAGCAGTAGCTTCTACCTGATACCAGCAGTAGCTTCTACCTGAGGTCAGCAGTACCTTCTCCTGGTAGCTCTCCCTCTTGCCAAACCCAGACAGTGTTAAACTGAAAACCAGAACTTTTATTCTCAGAACCGATGTTTTTATATCGTTTTAAATGCTACATTGTTGGTAATATTTCATTAAAAATGTAAACAGATTTTAAATACATGAAAGCAGATCATTTTTTTCACAATTTCTCTGTTTCTTTGATCTGGACGCCCCCTGCTGTCCAGGTGGGGAATTATGTCTGAACTTGGGCAGGAAGAATAAAATAACTTAAAATTAATAAAAACAATTAATGAAATGATTAAGCCATAATCCCATATTGTAGAAGTCAGAATGATTATTTTTTCAAAACATATTTTTCAAAAGTTAAAGTTGTACCAACTGACATTCAGCCCAACTGACCAGTTTAATGCCAGACATTCAACCATTTTGTGTACCTTTTTAATCCAGCTCTAAGGAAGCAGTAAACTGTCTATAAATAAATAAAATAAACACAAATTTCAACCTTAAACCATTTAACAGTGTGTTTCAGTTGGATCCAGTATCATAAATGTTATTATGAAAGTACCGAAAGTTTGAAATGTACGAAGGTGAATAAATTACCTGGTAAATACTTGCAATAAATGATCATTTCTACATGATTTCATTGTACTTCGTATTACTGTCTCCCCCGGCTGTTGGATGCATCAAAGATTTGATTAGAAATTGTTAGAGGGTTTGAAATGACCGATAATTATATTTGAAGCCAAAATAAACGACTCCTGCAGTGGGCCGTGAACGCCCCGCGTTGCCATGGTGACAGTAAACCGCTGAGAGCCGTTAAACAGAACCGGACCGACTGACGGAGAAACGCGTTAAAGAACCAGAGAGACTGACGGACACCGACGCTGAGCGCCGTTTGACGCCGCCCAGCAGCCGCTCTTCCCCGGATCTTCTTCCTCCGGCTGTCCGGGAAACCCAGACCCGGCTGGAGGGTCCAGACCCAGCGGCAGGATGAGTGAGAGCAGAGCGGTTCCCAGCGGGGAGGTTTACCCGCAGCTGTTCGAGGCACAGGTGGGTCGAACCGGGTCTGGGTCGGAACTAAAGGATGATCCAAACTCGGAGAAAAGGTCCAGGAAGGTTCGGTCTGTTCGGAACCAGGAGGAGACTGGGCTCACCGACTCACTGGTTCTGGGTTTAACTCGGATATTTTGGGCCAGAACAGAACCGAACCTTCACAGAAAGTAGCTTCCAGGGGAAATGATGCTTTCAGGATGATTGGAAGTTTGTCCTGCGGTGAGGAAGCTCCTCTCCAGGCAGCTCAGCTGCTGGCTTTGCTCTCTGAAAGCAACACGACGTTATTAAATATGTGTATACAAATAAATGAGACACTTTTTATGGGCAGCGTCAAAAAGCTAGAATTAAATTAATTACAATGGGG
The DNA here is from genome assembly GCA_014839685.1 of Anableps anableps. NCBI lineage: Eukaryota > Metazoa > Chordata > Actinopteri > Cyprinodontiformes > Anablepidae > Anableps > Anableps anableps. Next base: position 41,803,306 of record CM026066.1, on the reverse strand, counting down.
GGCGACAAGTTATGTTTCTTCTCGCTCTTTTTGAAAATGCTTGTTATTTTCTTTGTGTTCTCTAATTGTGCTTCCTTAACTTTCATTTGATATCGGAAATGTATGTTATTTGGAAATAAGTATTGTTTACATATTCGAGAAAAAATAATCTAAACTGTGCTATTATCTGTGGCTAAAAACAGAGCTGCTCGTGAAGACTGTAGATTTTAGACACATGAAGCATTTTCAGCTTCATTTCTTCATATTTTATTTTCTCCCCAATGTTTTATAAGATGAGATAAGATCAAATAAAATAAGATGATCCTTTCTTAGTCTCATAAGTGGGAAATTCAAGCTGTGACGGTAGAAAGTGGACAGAACAAAAGTATCAGAAATGAAAAACAACAGAATAAAAATAAATAAAAACAGTAACGTGAGAAAACACCACAAGGTAAACCAGAACTATGAAAATATATATATATACAAATTCAGATGTGTACATATAATTATATATACATACACACATATCCATAAACATACGTGCAGCAACCGGAAGCACAGTGGGATTCTGGGCCATGTAGTTTTTTTGAGGTTTTTTTAACTTTCGTTGCAGTGTAGGGTTATTGAAAGAAAGCTACAAAATGGCGGCTCCTTTCCAACGTGTCTTTTCTCTAACTGGTTGGTTCCCGCTCCCGTCTGCTCCCGTTAACGTTTGACCTGTACCGCCCCAATCACGGGATTAACAGGGAAGTTTACTCCCATCCGGCGGGAATCCTGGATGGTGTCAGCCTCTCCTCCAGAGTGATTCAGGCAGCTGCTGAGAGCCGCTCTTCCGTTTGATAGAGGTGGGCGGTTCGATCCAAAATACCCAGAATATCGATACCATCCATACGATATCAGCTTGAAATGTTATTTTATTTTTGGATTGTAGTTTGTCAACGCTACCTCAAAAAAGATTTTGTTTTGATTTTTATTCAAATTAGATTATTTTGTACTTTATTTATTTAGAAAAAATGCACACAGATTTGTGTTGTTTTTCTATTTTTTTATGTTTATCATGTTATTATGTTCTTAAAGCATTTTGTAGACACTTTTAAACTTTGCTCAAATTCTGTCTCAGGTTTGAACAAAATAATTTAAAGGAAAAACCACAAAACACCTGAAAGTCAGAAGTTTGATGATATATCAAAGCTAAATAATGAAAAGTATTGGTCTTGGCATCGATGTCGGTGATACAGGCCCTGTATTTACCAAGATAGGCAGAATTGCACACCTCTTCTGTTTAATGGTCGTTGGCAAACAACTTAATGGAGCATTACCGCCACCTACTGGTGAAAAGTGTGGACCAAACTTTACCCAAAGGAAAAAAAACCCTCATATCCCATCATCCAACTGACTTTGTCTTAAAATGAGAATATGACCTGGCAGCTTTAACTTCTTGTGTTTTCTGAAATAAATCAACAGTTCTGATCTCGGCTGTGATTGATTGATACACAAAACAAAATAAGACATAATAAAACCCCAAATTCTGCCCAAGTAACCAGACTGTGATGCATGGAGCTGTCTTAAAGCTGCAGTATGCAACTTTTATGAATAACATGTTTGTTACATATTTGTCAGTCAGAAACAACCAATCAGAGCCAGGAGGCGGGGCTTAGCGCTGCCAATCACCCTCATGTACACGCCACTCACACACCCCCCCCCTCTGCTACGCTGCAGCTGGTTCACCACAACATAGCCTGATGCTAATGCTAAGGCTAGTTAGCATGGCCACCATGACGGCAGATAAACAGTTTTCCTGGAACGGTGAGTTGTTTCTCCACCATCAGCACATTTAGCAGCGCGAACACGAGGGTGACTGGCAGCGCTAAGCCCCTCCTCCTGGCTCTGATTGGTTGTTTCAGGTTAGGAGCATTTCTTTAGACCAATAGCAGCTCAGGGAGGAGGAGGAGGAGCGCCATCTGTTCACAGATTATCTGCCTCAGACCAAACAGTCACCACATGGAGTTTTAACAAATATGTAAAAAATATGGTTTTGTAAAAGTTTCATACTGCAGCTTTAAGGCCTAAGATGATTCAACATTCTTGGAAAAATCGTAGAATTCCAGAAGTTGTACGAATTTTCCTAAAGTGACGTCACCAGGAGCCACTGTTAGTCTCAGGATTCTTTGGCCCTGTGCCCTGGAGCCTGAAGGTCTCCTGATTTCTCTCTGCTGAACCTCCAGCCTGAGGGTGGCGCTCTCCTGCGGATGTTCATGGATGGTCAGAAGGTCAAGATGGAAAAAAAAAAAAAATCAGAACTGTCAACAAAAAGATCTTATAGTGCAGTTTCTTGTTCTGACCCAGCCCGTATTCCTCCAGGAGAACGTTTCTGTCTTGTGTCTCTCATGTCTCAGGCCCAGCTGTCCAGATCTCTGCTGGCAGGACGCAGAGTCCAGAGGACAGACTGTCTGTCCCCGATGGACAGGAAGACACCCAGCAGGTGGACACACACACAGCCCTATCAGACGCGTCCTCTCTGTCTCCTCAGAACTAATGTGTCCAGGTGTCTCTCAGGGTCCACTTGTCCACCAGCAGGGGGCAGCAGATGGATGATAAAGACCATAGCTTCGCTGATGTCATCAGGCTTCCGGACTCACTGGGTCGGTACCAGCAGCTGGCGGTTTGATTCATTATTAATGAGATAAATCTGGTTTATTATCATCATTTATTCAGAGAGGAAAAGATCAGAGAGACAACAATCATTTCAGATTTTATTCCAGGTTCTAACTTTTTTTTATGTTTCTGATCGATTAGTTTAGAGGTTTTAGTGTTTTTTACTCATTTCTGTTAAACTCACAGTTTTAGATTAAATACTGAAAATATAATATCACCATCAAGATTTCTGGATCCAAAAGTTTCCCCAGAATGATAAACAGGTTGATCCTCGCTGCTCATGCTGACGTCGTCCTTCTGCTCCTCAGCGATCGCTCATCCGAGTTCTGGGATGGTTGAGAACCTGAGGAAGAGGAGGAGTCAGAAGCATGATGAAGCAATGAAGCAGATGGAGTCAGACCTGCTCCACCTGTCCCAGGTAGCTGCTTCATCACTATGACAACCGCATGGATGGATGGATGAACAGACGGTATCTGTCTGTCAGGTGTGTGAGCTGGAGGTGAGGACCATCAGTGAGGAGCTGGTGTCCTCTCTGCGGGAGGTGGACCTCAGGTTGGACATCCTCGGGGAAAGAATTGTAAATCTGGAATCCGCCGGTCTGCAGGTGGGTTCAACTGAGACCATCTGGAGACCCTGACCTCTGACCCTCTCATGATACGATGCTTCAGCTGCCTGCTCCTCCCCAGAGCTAAAAGCTTGACCTACTTCCTGCTGCGACCGCCGTTCCTTTAGCCCCCAGTAAAACCTCACAAGGCTTAGCAGACAACACCGTTGCCGTGGCGCGCCTTCGCATCCAGCCCATCAACATCCTGACTTCAGATAACCCTGGTCGCACTTCCTTTCGGTTTTAATCCGGCCTGGTGAAGACTCCAGCTTTGTTTCCATTCAGTCGACCAGCAAATTCTGAGCAAACTTGTAAAATGTCACAAAAAAGAAAATGCAAATGAATTAGTGTTTCCATCCACTGGTCTGGATCGAATCAACCAGAGCGTAATTTCATCTGATGTTGCTGCTATGCATGGCTATGATAACCAGGAACTAGAGGTTGCTAAGTAGCAAGCAGCAGCGAGACTCTTCCCTCCTGGAGGCCTGCACACGAGTTCCGTGCCTCTGGTAAGGCACAGACCCCCAGTGGATGGGAGCGTTTGCTACGTCAGAACTTATGATACAAATGTGTTTCCATCTCCCATTTAGCCCATTAACCGTTTTTCAGAAAAGCCAAAAACCCCCTCAAACAAACGTGGAAACTTTTTTGCAAAATTGAGGACGTTAACTCAAAGTTTGCTGTTTCCATCAGCCTCTTCTAATGCGATGCTTTAAAATTCCCATAAAACACATCGACACAGACACGGTTCCTGTCCCTTCCAGGGAGGAACCGTGGAAGGGACAGGAACGTCCAGCTGAGCTCCTGTCCTTCCAGGGACAGGAGCTCAGCTGGACGGATCCTTTGGTCTGTTTCCTGTCAGAAATTTGTCCATTTCACGTTTGCTCCGTCAGCCTGAGCAGCAAAGCAGCTTGATAAATGTGACTAGCAGCCAGTCAGAAAAAGGAGTATGAAAAACTTTCATAAATTATTTTAACTTATATTTTACAATAATAATTTAATAACACATTGAATTTTATTTTAAAAAATTCTAATTAAAATTTTGATAAATTTTTTTGATTCAATGTTTTTTTTCTCTCCTTCCCTCCACGTTTCTGAGGCCCCCGTAGTAGTCCTTGGCGGCCCCCCCCAGGGAGCCCCGCCCCCCACTTTGAAAAACACTGCTAAAAACTTCACCTCCAGGGTGAAGAGCTCCAGTCCTGGAGGACATGTCCCCACCTCAACCTGTCCCAGTGAGACAATGAGACCACGAGCAGGACGACCCTCCGAGTCTCAGCCTGGTGCCCCCTGCTGGTCAGACGGTTTAATTACTCCCTTAAAGCAGGCCCGAATTATCGGTGATGATCGGTGTGTGTGTGTGTGTGTGTGTGTGTGTGTGTGTGTGTGTGTGTGTGTGTGTGTGTCAGGCCTTGAACAGCCTCTGGGAGGAGGTGGAAGAGCAGATGATGCAGAAGAAGACCCACATCTCAGAGCTGGACAAGAAGCTGAGGAGCTGTGAAGAACGCAGGAGGCTGGAGGTCAGAGGGACGTTCAGATGTTTGGGGAGGAGCTTCTCCACCTGGAGGAGCTCCACCTGAAAGCTGACTGCAGAGAGAAACATCTGAAGGTTCTTCTTCTTCTAACTGAGCTCTCTGGATCGCAGATCCAGGAGGTTCTGAGGAAGCAGCACCACCTGCTGGACCAGATCAGCTTCCTGTCTCCACCTGATATCCACAGACAGATCCACGCCGAGGCTATGGTAACCCCTGACCCCTGTGACTTCCTCTACCCCACCATCATCACCATTTCACTCCTCCTCCTCCTCCAGATGCTGAACCAGGCTCTGGTGACCAACCGGCGCAGCGCCGCCCGTCTGGTTCTGCTGCTGCAGGAGGAGAACCTCCAGCAGGAGTCGCTCCTCCGTCTGCGGTGGCAGGACCAGCTGGACTGCTGGAGGAGCAGCAGGGTGGAGGAGGTGGTGGAGCGGCTGAGGTGGGTGGAGGTCCGGACGCGGTCAGAACCAGGTTCTGCAGGGCTTTGAGATCCTGATCTGTAGCGGATAATGAGAAGATTAACTGGTCCGAACAGATCTGGGTTCTGGTTCTGAAGAACCAGCTGTAGTCAGAACCAGTTCTTCTCCTGTAAGCCGGTCCTGGATCAGCCGGTTCTAAATTAACTGGTTCTGAATCAGCCGGTACTGGATCAGCCGGTTCTAAATTAACTGGTTCTGAATCAGCCGGTACTGGATCAGCCGGTTCTGGATCAGCCCGTCTGTGTTCCAGGAGCATTTGCAGCAACAGAGATGGAGAGCAGGAGCTGTTCTCAGATCAGATGAAACAGACCCAGGAGGCTCTGATCCAGCAGCGTTTTGACCTCATCTATAAGATCTGGTAACAAACTGCTTCCTCGTTCTGCTCATAGGCTCCGCCCCCTGCTTTGTCTACCCAATCACCTCCCTTCCCTCTGTGTTTCAGCTCTCTGGTCCCTCCCACCTGCTCCTCAGCTCTGGTTTCTGATTGGTTCAGCGAGCTGATGGCTATCAATCGGCTGATTGGTGAGGTTGGGGATCTGATCCGGGGTCTGTCTTTCCGTCTGTCCTCATGTCTGTCTTTCTGTCTGTCCTCAGTCCTCACTACGTGTCCTCTCAGCTCTCTGTTGTCCCCCGTCTTCAGATCATCTTCATGTTGACATCCTCCAGCAGCTGCGAAAGTTTTATGAGCTCAACTGGCAGCGTCACCTGGAGGAGGTGGAGCACTGTAAGGTAAGATCTGACCCCAGATCAGTCCTGATCTCTGGAGGCGCTGGACCCAGAACTGACCCAGTAGCAGAACCTTCCCGAGCATTCCCCAGAACTCTGAAGTTATCGTTTTAGGAAGAACCTGGAAAGTTTCTTAAAGTGGTTTTGAAAGCCAGATTTGGTTCCCTTGGTTCAGTCAGAGCCCTGAAAGACAACGACGTGTCCCTTTGTTCTCCTGCAGGAGGTGCTCTCAACTCTGCAGCTGTCAGACCTGCAGCTGGAGGACATCATGTCCTTTCAGCTCCTCCTTCTGATTGGAGAACGGCAGAGACAGGATGAAAAACGATTGGCTGCTTTAGAAGTTTGTCACACAAACCTTCCTGAGACTTCCTGCTGTCCTGTCTACCTGTCCACTAACTGTCTCTCTCTTTGTTTCTCTGTCTCTGTCTCTCTCTCTTTGTTTGAGTCTCTCACTCTCCTCTTTCTCTCTCTCTCTCTCTTTGTCTCTCCGTCTCTCTCTCTCTCCTCTCTCTTTGTATCTCTGTCTCTCTCCTCTCTGTCCCTCTCTGTCTCTCTCTCCTCTCTCTTTGTATCTGTCTCTCTCCTCTCTCTTTGTCTCTTTCCTCTCTGTCTCTCTCTCTCTCTCTCTCTCCTCTCTCTTTGTCTCTCTGTGTCTCTCTCTCTCCTCTCTCTTTGTATGTCTGTCTCTCTCCTCTCTCTCTGTCCCTCTCTGTCTCTCTGTCTCTCCTCTCTCTTTGTATCTCTGTCTCTCTCCTCTTTCTTTGACTCTCTCCTCTCTGTCTCTCTCTCTCTCTCTCTCTCCCCTCTCTTTGTCTCTCTGTCGCTCTCTCTTTGTCTCTCTGTGTCTCTCTGTCTCTGTCCATCGCCCTGTCTCCAGGCGTCCACTTCCTCTGTGGGCCACCATGTGTCCTGGGTCAGCAAGAGTGTCTTCCAGGTGATGCGAGCCTCAGCGTTGCTATGGGAGACGTACTGCCGCAAGTTAGAGAGGAGAGAAGAAGGAGTGAAGGGACAACTGGCGGTCCAGAGACATAATCAGCAGAATCTCGTCCAGGTGCGTCAGCCTGACCTGTGAGGGGGCGAGGCTGTGAGCGTCCTCCCCTCCAATGATGCTTCACTGTGTGTTTTCTAGAAGAAGATGTGTCCCGTGGAAGCCCTGTTAAAGAGGATGCGTCATGCGAACAGACGGGATGCCTTGGAGATGGGCCTGCAGCATGCAGTGGAGCAGCTGCAGGACATCGAGGTCAGGTAGGACACCTGCTGCCGCGGTGACGGGGACGTTCAGGTGTCCTCTCTGACTGTGTGTGTGGATGTCCAGCTGCAGGCCGTTGCTCTGTGATCAGTGGGACATCCTGGACCGTCTCCCTGCTCTCCTCATGGAGGAGCTCCTCTCCTACAGCAGCACCATCAGCTCCTTCTTCAGACTCAGCCACGCCTACAGACCGGTAACCATGGAAACAGACGCTGATGTAACACTGATGGCGGTTTTCCTCACTGAACCGCTTCCATCACGTTTATCTCCTCAGAGTGCAGCAGAACTCCAGAACTTCCCGTTGTCATGGATCAGAACCTCCGGATCGGACCTGGGTCAGTTTCACAGGACTGGTTCTGACTTTAACTGGTCTGTTCCTGACTCAACCGGTTCTGTTTCCTTCCAGAAACTTCCCAGACAGAAACAATCCAGCAGTTTGAGCCAATCAGCAGTCAGAAAGAAACAGGCCCCGCCTACAGCTCCCAGAAATGGCTGACAGAGGTGAAGCCGATTGGTTGTTGATGATCTGAGAGACTCCAGGCTCTCTGGCTGCAGACGCACCTGTAAGGTGTGTGTTTGTGTGTGCAGGCGGCGTCCTCGCTACTTCAACTCTACGACATCAACAGCAGCATCACCTTTACATCAACAAGGGGCGTGGTCTACACAGGCCCCACCTTCAGATGCCCCGCCCCCGAACTGCTTGACTCCATCCAGGAAACACACCTGAACCCGTTTCCTGTGGAGCTGCTCAGCCACACCCTGACCAGGTGGACGCGCTCGTCTCCATCTGTCCAGTGATGTCCTCACAGGGACATACTGTCTCACTCCATTTGTCTGATTGTCCAGGACCCGGACTCTGGTTCTGGACCATGTCGAGCAGAGCTTCAGAGACCTTCTTGGCTCTGCTGTTGCCATGGTGACGAAAAGGAAGAAGGCAGTCAAATTGGAGCAAGAATTCAAGATGAAACCAGAATACATCAGGACCAACGTATATGAGCCCCGGCTCGGTGAGACACACACACACACACACACACACACACTCCTTTTTCACGGTACTTGTGTGGACTTGCATTGACTTCTATTAATTTCTATAGCCTAACTCTGACCTTTTCCCTAAACCTAACTATTTTGAGTAAATACCTAACCCTAATCCACAGATTATGTTTTTACATTGTGAGGACATGGCAAAATCTCCTCACATCTCAAATATCCACACAATGTTGGTTATTCGTCAAGAGTAAGAGCGAAATCTATACAAGTACACACACACACACAAACATGGTTTGGCTTACACTAATGCTGAATAACATTAACTTAATCCAATCAGTAACTTAATTTAAGTTTTTAAAATCCAAATTAGTTGAAAAGCTATTGTTAGCTGGAATGCTATCATTATCATGTTGGTTTACGCTAACGTGTTGGGTAACATTATCTTAATCCATTCAGTCGTCAAATTGAATGTTTGAATCAAAATTAACTAAACAGCTAACATTAGCTTAAATGCTATCATTATCATGTTAGCTTGTGCTAGTATGTTGGGCAACATTAATGTAACCCATCCAGTAAGGTAACTTTAGTTTTTAAGTCAAAATTAGCTAAAAGCTAATGTTAGCTTATATGCTATAATTACCATGTTGGGTTACACTAGCATGTTTGGTAACATCAGCTTAATCCTTTCAGTAAGTTAATTTTAGTTCTTAAATCCAAATTAGCTAAAAAGCAAATGTTAGCTTAAATGCTATCATCATCATGTTAGCTTGCGTTAGCATGTTGGGCAACATTAATCTAACCCATCCAGTAAGGTAACTTTAGTTTTTAAGTCAAAATTAGCTGAGAAAGCTAATGTTAGCTTAAATGCTATCATTGTCATGTTGGGTAAGGTTGGAAAAATTTTATTATTATCATTCATTCATTTGTTGTTGTTGACCTATATTTCTAGACATAGAATGGTTTAGAATAATGGACATGTAGACGGTTGAAGTGGAAGCCAACACGAGATTTCATGGGATGTAAAAGGTTGAGTTCAGGGGTTATGTGCAGAAGATAAGGATGCCTTGTTTAGTGGGTTTTCCAGAGATGAAGAGACCACTGCCCAACTTTGTGTTAACATGTCAAGAAGCATAAATAGTGAGAGCATCCCTGTGTGTGTGTTAGAAGTCTGATGACCTACACTCTGTAACCCACGGTTCTTCTCCTTGATCAAGTAAAGCTTTGAAACGAACGTTTGAGTATCTGTCTCTGATTTGATTCTGCCTCGAATGTTTCCGTAACAGTAATTTTCCTAACAGGTGACATCAAATTAATCCATTCAGTAAGTTAATTTTAGTTTTTAAATCCAAATTAGCTTAACAGCTAATGTTGGCTTACGCTAGCATGTTGGATAACATTAACCTAATCCATTCAGTAATCAAATTTAGCTTTTGAGTCAAAATTTGCTAAACATTACCTTAGATACTATCATTATCATGTTGGCTTATGCTAGCATGTTGGTAACATTAGCTTTACCATTCAGTAAATCAGCTTTGGTTCTTAAATCCAAATTAGCTTAAAAACTGACGTTAGCATCCAGAAAGGGACACTGTTGTCCTTTAATGTGTGTGTGTGTGTGTGTGTGTGTGTGTGTGTGTGTGTGTAGCTGAGTTGCAGTGCCACCAGCAGCTTGTGGACGTCCACTCTCAGGAAATTTTGGACATCCTGACGTCCTGCAGGACAGAGTTGCAGGATTTCCAGAACTTCATCCAGATGAAGAACCAGAAGCAGTTTGTCCTCCTGACCTCCCTCAGGGCGGAGCTCCAGGAGCTGCAGACCTTCATCCAGAAGGACAGCAAGTGTGCCTTCCAGGTGGCGCTCAGCAGCAGCAGACGGTAAGACCTGACCTTTGACCTGCTGACAGCCTGCAGCCCGATGGGTCTGACCGCCGCTGTGTGTGTCAGCCTGGAGGTGTTTGGCGCCGCCCTGCAGGACCACCTGAATCGGCACACTAAGGACACCATAAAGAGTCTGACCATCTTCAGGCGAACGGTCCGCAGCCACCTGCAGAGGGCCAGGAGGAGAACATCAGACCTCCTGAAGTCCTTCAGGTACCTACACCTGCAGCTGAGACAGCAGGACGATTTAACGGCTCTTCATCCTCTGATGTTCCTCCTCGTCCTCCAGGTTGTTCAGCGAAGGAGGAGATTTCACTCCCACGGAGATGAGGATGTACCACAGGCGGCTGAAGGAGGAAACCAAGCAGATCGCTGCCACTGAGGACTCCATCTTCTCCGAGCTGGAGATGTTCGAGTCCAAGAATTTACAGCAGGTGTGTTGATGTTCTGCAGGAACCCGTGTCTCCTGCAGCAGGTCCTCACATGTCCAGCGTCCGTCCCCTGCAGGTCAGGAAGGTGACGGCTTCTCTGGAAGAAAAGCTGTCCTCTCTGCAGGCTGAGGTGAAGTTCACCGAGGAGTTCCAGAAGATCATCAGGAGGACACAGATTCAGATCAAGGCTGAGGTGCCTGTCCTCCCGTCTGTCCCCGTCGGGCTGTCTCCGTCCACCTCTCACCGTGTTTCCGTCCTGCAGGCGGCCAGCAGCAACCTGCAGCAGGCTGGGCTCAGCAGCAGGCTGGAGGAGATGAGGAAGATGATGAAGAACATGCAGGTGCAGCGTCCATGTTTCCTCGGATCTGTTCTGGAACATTCGGACCAGGTTCTGATTCTGCCTCCCGTCTCTCCAGGTGTCTCCGGACCAGATCTGCTCCTCCTTCCTGTCAGCTAACGAGGAGCTGAAGATGCGCTGCAGCTACCTGGGCTTTAACCTGGTAATCCACTGCCCTCCTGGAACATCTGGCTGCTTCTCAGCCCCCCCACTTCCTCGAGTCTGCGAGGACCGACCCGGGGACGTGGAAACTTTTAGAACAGGGATGTCCAAAGTGTGGCCCGTGGGCCAGCTGTGGCCCGTGAAATGATTCAAGAGTCAAGAATGGCAAGGATTTGGCCAACAAAGCAGAAAACAATTGATGAGCCCAAAAATGTGGAAATTGTTTTTCCTTTAATCAGGCAACAATCTGAAGCTCTTTTTGTGTTTTGGATCTTTGTTGATTTAAAAAAAAAAATCACAGCAAACTTATTTTTGTGTTTTTGAATTTCGAGTGGTTTAAATTTGCCAGTTTTGGCCCCCGGGGCTAAAAGCTGGACTTCCTGTTTACATCTGGAGTAAAGCCAACCCAGCACTTCAGAAACAGACCATCAGACCTGCAGTCAAACACGGTGGGGGCGGTGTGATGGTCTGGGCCTGCTTTCTTCAGAACCTGCCTTGATTAATGGAACCAGCAATTCAGCAAAAAACCCTGCCGACCCAACTTTTCTGAGTGGCGTAGTCAAAGCCCAGTATCTTAAACAGTAACTGAACCCAAATCCACCTGTTTTTGCAAAGACAGAAGTCTTTGTGTTTCTGTGCAAATGTCAACATTTTCATGTAAATTAGTTTATATTCGGCCCACAGCCGTCTCCTGCGTCTCTGTGGGCGGGAGCGTGGCCACGGAACTTGAGTTTTTTCCAGCTTAAACCGGAGAACGTCCAGTCTGCTGATTAGAATCCGCTGTGCAGAGCAGAGAGGGTCAGCTGAAGTGTGTGTGTGTGTGTGTGTGTGTGTTCATGTGTTCGGGACTCTGCTCTGCAGGAGAGTCTGGCTGTCCCTGAGTCCAGGGCGAAGGTCCGCAGTGCTCCCCCGCGGCTGAGCAGGACCGTGGTGGGGCTCCACCAGGAACCAGCCATCAGGTCTGGAGAGCAGCTGCAGCTTCGTGTCTGCAGGTTCACAGACGTTTCAGCTCTGCTTCTCTTGCATCCCAAACCCCGCAGGTTCTCTTTTCTCCAGGAGCCGGCCCCAGAAACCCAGCAGAGACAAAAATCAGCTGCAGGTCAGTAGCAAACAGCGCCCCCCGCTGGAGACGGCTGGGAGCTGTTCATGGGACGTTTTAGTGAAATCCTCTGATCCGACGTTCAGCAGCTTCTTGGGGGAGAAGAACGGACTTTGTCTGCATAAAAGCAGTTTGTTTGTGTCTGCAGATCAGCGCTCCGCCTCCCATCCGCCGCGGAGAAGAGCCAACTCCATGCTGAAGTACGCACAGATCCAACGGGCCCGTTTAGGCTGCTGAGACTCCAGCCTTTCAGAACCTACCAGAACCTTCCACAGAACCAGCCGCAGGGTGCTCTGGTCCTTATGTTCCGTTTGGTTCTAAGTGTTGTTGGTCTCTGTGTCTCAGACTGAGGAGGAGCTCCAGGTCAATGAAATCAGACAGCGATAAGGACATCAGGACCAAGAGGAAATTCCAGATTTTTGGACCCAACCCAGAACCTGAGCCGGGCCCACAGTAAGCTGGAATATTTTCCCACTCTGATCCCATCCCATTGGGTCTATGGTCTGATGTTCTGGGAAGTCTTTATCCCAGTTCCATTAAATACCAGATGGATCAGATCCAGTTAACGCCTGTTCTCTGCTTAGAGTTCAGGTTTTTCCAGAACTTTAGTCGTTAAACGTCCCACGAAGCACAGAGAGCAAAAGGAATGTTCACACAGCAGGTCTTGATGCTCAACTTCGATCTTTTTCTCAAATCCGATGTGTTTTTTTTTTTTTTACATGGTTCATTCTACTAATTAAAGGCGACCGCAGTCAGACTTCTATGTGACCTGTTTACGGCCCCAGAAGAAGAACGTAGACATCACCCAGCAGCACCCTGTTTACGGCAGCAATAATGGCCGCCGGCGTCTGCGGATGGATTCTAAAGTTGTTCAGAGTTGACAGCACCGTCACCGGATCAGAACCAGGCGAAGGAAGCTGAGAAAAAGAAAGAACAACAGCGACGGCCTTTAGTGGAGCATTGACTGTACAGAAGTCTGTTTGGCGCTTTATCATTAGCTTTTGCAAAATACCATGTTGGTACAGCGCTTTCGGGTAATCTTCTGCTAAATAAATGTTGGTATAGCGCTTTAGCGTTAGCCTCTGCTAAGTACCATGTTGGTATGACGCTTTAGGTTTAGCTTCTGCTATATATCATGTTGGTATCGCACTTTAGTATTAGCTTCTGGTAAATATGTTACTATAGCCCTTTAGCATTAGCTTCTGATAAATATGTTAGTATAGTGCTTCAACATCAGCTTATGCTAAATGCTATGTTGCTATAATGCTTTGGCATTAGCTTTTGCAAAATATCATGTTGGTATAGCTATTTAGCATTAGCCTCTGCTAAGTACCATGTTGGTATGACGCTTTAGGTTTAGCTTCTGCTATATATCATGTTGGTATCGCACTTTAGTATTAGCTTCTGGTAAATATGTTACTATAGCCCTTTAGCATTAGCTTCTGACAAATATGTTAGTATAGTGCTTCAACATCAGCTTATGCTAAATGCTATGTTGCTATAATGCTTTGGCATTAGCTTTTGCAAAATATCATGTTGGTATAGCTATTTAGCATTAGCCTCTGCTAAGTAAGAAATGCTGAATCAGATTTTTAGACGTCACACAGCAGCATTCTGTTCACAGCAGTAATGATGGCCGCCGCCGTCTACAGATCAATGTTAAAGCTATTCAGAGCTGACAGCGTCGTTCAAACTGCAGATGCTTTGAAAGCTGTCGGATATGATTTAGTTCCTCACATGGAAGCAGGACAAATCAGATTTTTTGGGGGGTGAAAAGATCAGAATTGGGGCGTCGGATATGGATCGCTTTCATCTGCTGTGTGAACGTAGCCTAAGGGAACGTTTCTGGAAAAACTTCAGCCACATTTACACGTTCAGACCACAACAGCGCCCCCTGCAGTCGTCTTAAACCTGGCTCAGAAACACTCTAATTGTCTCCATGTTGTTGATCTTCTCTCAGCTCCTTCAACTCCTCCCTGGCCTCCATCCTGTGGAAGACCAACAACGTCCTCCTGCAGGTTGCCGAGGTAACGATCAGAACCTGGAGAACCTCCTGCTCCGTCTGAGCCGGTCCGGTAACGTGTCTCCTCTGGTCCTTCAGGAGTTTTACTGCAACAAGCGTTCCATCAGCTTCAGCCTGGTGCCGGAATCTGCCGGCCAGTGTGTGGAGAGCATGCAGCAAAGGCTGCTGGGATACCAGGAGCAGGGCAAGAGGTTCCTGAGCGCCAGTAGAGACGGTACGATGTTTATTCACCGTGAGCTCCGCCCTGAATCACCTGCCCGTGTCTCACCTGTCCTCCTGTGTCCTCCTGTCCCAGAGGTGGTGCAGCTGCTGTCTGCGTTCAGGGAGCTGCTGGACAGCTTACCTGGGGCCTTAATCAGTCACCATGAGGGACAGCATGGGGCGTGGCTTACAAAGGAGGTGGGCGTGGTCAGACAGAAGCTGGAGGACAAGCTGGTGGCCGGCGAGGAGGAGAAGGTGAGAAGATCAGAGTCTCTGGTTGACCTGGATGGGTGGAGGTCCCTGAAGCTGCTCTATGTCTCCAGAGGTCCAACGTCCGCCGGCTGCGAGTGTCCCTCAGCGAGGACGAGCTGCAGGCGCTGAACGGCAGGGAGGAGTTCAGGCAGCAGCAGCTGCACAGCGCCATCCTCAGCACTCACCTGGAGCTGCAGGTAGGAGGGGGCGGAGTCAGACAGGCTGCTCCACCCGCAGCCCGACGCTGACTGTGTGTGTCTGATGCAGGAGTGTGTGAGACGGAGAGCCGAGGAGTTTGAGACGTCGCTGTCGTCTCTGACGGAGAAGCTGCTGCATCTGCTGGACGAGCTGCTGACGGCCGCAGGTAACCTCCACTCACCTGAACCCCGCCCACTCACCTGGTTCCTGCCCACTCACCTGAACCACGCCCACTCACCTGGTTCCTGTCCACTCACCTGAACCCCACCCACTCACCTGAACCCCGCCCACTCACCTGGTTCCTGTCCACTCACCTGAACCCCACCCACTCACCTGAACCCCGCCCACTCACCTGGTTCCTGTCCACTCACCTGAACCCCACCCACTCACCTGAACCCCGCCCACTCACCTGAACCCCGCCCACTCACCTGGTTCCTGCCCACTCACCTGAACCCCACCCACTCACCTGGTTCCTGTCCACTCACCTGAACCCCGCCCACTCACCTGGTTCCTGCCCACTCACCTGAACCCCGCCCACTCACCTGAACCCCGCCCACTCACCTGGTTCCTGTCCACTCACCTGAACCCCACCCACTCACCTGAACCCCGCCCACTCACCTGGTTCCTGTCCACTCACCTGAACCCCACCCACTCACCTGAACCCCGCCCACTCACCTGGTTCCTGCCCACTCACCTGAACCACGCTCACTCACCTGGTTCCTGCCCACTCACCTGAACCCCACCCACTCACCTGAACCCCGCCCACTCACCTGAACCCCGCCCACTCACCTGGTTCCTGTCCACTCACCTGAACCCCACCCACTCACCTGGTTCCTGCCCACTCACCTGAACCCCGCCTACTCACCTGGTTCCTGTCCACTCACCTGAACCCCACCCACTCACCTGGTTCCTGTCCACTCACCTGAACCCCGCCCACTCACCTGGTTCCTGCCCACTCACCTGAACCCCGCCCACTCACCTGAACCCCGCCCACTCACCTGGTTCCTGTCCACTCACCTGAACCCCACCCACTCACCTGAACCCCGCCCACTCACCTGGTTCCTGTCCACTCACCTGAACCCCGCCCACTCACCTGGTTCCTGCCCACTCACCTGAACCCCGCCCACTCACCTGAACCCCGCCCACTCACCTGGTTCCTGTCCACTCACCTGAACCCCGCCCACTCACCTGAACCCCGCCCACTCACCTGGTTCCTGTCCACTCACCTGAACCCCGCCCACTCACCTGAACCCCGCCCACTCACCTGGTTCCTGTCCACTCACCTGAACCACGCTCACTCACCTGGTTCCTGCCCACTCACCTGAACCCCACCCACTCACCTGAACCCCGCCCACTCACCTGAACCCCGCCCACTCACCTGGTTCCTGTCCACTCACCTGAACCCCACCCACTCACCTGGTTCCTGCCCACTCACCTGAACCCCGCCTACTCACCTGGTTCCTGTCCACTCACCTGGTTCCTGCCCACTCACCTGGTCTCTGTCCACTCACCTGAACCCCGCCTACTCACCTGGTTCCTGTCCACTCACCTGGTTCCTGCCCACTCACCTGAACCCCACCCACTCACCTGAACCCCACCCACTCACCTGGTTCCTGTCCACTCACCTGAACCCCACCCACTCACCTGGTTCCTGTCCACTCACCTGGTTCCTGTCCACTCACCTGGTCTCTGTCCACTCACCTGAACCCCGCCCACTCACCTGGTTCCTGTCCACTCACCTGAACCCCACCCACTCACCTGAACCCCGCCCACTCACCTGGACTCTGATCCTGGTTCTGATCAAGGCACCATCAGGGCCTGAGGGGGCGTGTTGACCCTCTGTGCTGAACGAGGGTTTTATCGGGTTTTTAATGGTTCTGTTCCCACAGAAGCTGCTCCAGCAGAACCACCCAAAGCTGTTACCAAGGAGACAGGAGCTGAAACAGGAAGTGAGCTCAGCAGAGGAAGCAGGTAATATGTGACGTTCCTGATGAGTAAACTCAGAACAGTTTTTCCTGATAAAACTCTGGACTCGTGTGTGTGTGTGTGTGTGTGTGTGTGTGTGTGTGTTTAAAAACATGGCCCGGTGTCGCTCACCTGTTCCTGCCCAACAGTAATGCAGCGGCATCACCATCCGTTACCATGACAACAGCATCCATCACTACAGCCAGGAGCACCCTGAAGCATGAGGCAGTTATCGAGCACAGAGACGCTGCGTTAAAGGTGGTCTCTCTCTCGCTCACACACACACACACACACACACTGTAAACACTAACCAATTTGTGTGTGTGTGTGTGTGTGTGTGTGTGTGTGTGTGTGTATCAGCGGTTTGAGGAGCTGATCCAGTCGGAGGTGACGCGTTCTGACGCCAACAGACGGAATCAGCTGAGCGAGCAGCAGAACTGGACGTCCCACTGGAGACGGCAGGTCCTCGCTCTGAGACAGACGACGCAGCGCTGAGCGACAGCAGCTGATTGGCTGCTGTCGCTGCTGTAGTTACGGTTTCCATCCAGCAGGTGGACGAGGATGCTCCGGACTCTCAGACCAGCAGCTGGTTTGGTTGCCATGACGTCCAGCTGCTGTAATAAAATGGTTGTTTCTGATTCTGTGGGTTTGGACCTTTGGTTACGTGTCTTTACAGTGTAACTACCCCACTGTGAAAGCTTAGCCCCGCCCCCTGGCACATTTTAAAAAAAGGATCCACAGAGTGGGCGGGGTCATGATGCACTGAGAGGCGTGGCAAAATGGCGAATGAGGAGGGGGTTGAGCGGGGGTGTAGTCAGGATGAAGAAAGTACTGTTGCCAACTTAACAACTTCGTCGCTATATTTGGTGACTTTTTCTTTCGAGGAAGCAGCCACCGACGAATCGAGCGACTTTTTCTGTTATTGAAGACTTTTATGTAAAAGCTGCCGTCAGTCTTACAGTCGTCCTGCAGTCAGAACAGAGGAGACCCGTTCCACTCCGTCCACACTGCAAATCAATGTCACGTGTAAAGGTGAGCAACGCTATCGACCAATGCTCGACACGCTGGCTGTTCCAACTCCTGACTCGCCACCAGGGGGCGTGTCTGAGGGAGATGGTTTTACGCCCGACTGCAGGGCTGAGTGGCGCAGACGTCAACCAAGCTGGAACCGTCAGGAAAATTCAACTGCAGTAGCCAGAGTTCAACCCAAAGAGGGCAGCACTGAGACAGTTTCAGGCAAAATGTTGCACAAATTTACATGAAAATATCAAAAATTTGCACAGATACATAAAGATAGAACCCTTAAGGACCAATTTAGATAGTTTATCAGCAAAAAAAAAAAAAAAGTTGATTTCGGGTTTAGTTACACTTTAAAACTGTTTTCATCCTCGGATCATCTGAGCAGCTTCAGCTGATGGAGCTTTCTGAGCTGCTCAACATCTGCTTGTTCCTCGAACTGTGATTTACAGTCGACTCGTCATTTCTCCATCCATGGATTTAATCATTTATTAAGACAGGAGTGAAATATTAGAAGCTGCAAACATCCTGGTGTCAAACCATGGTGAGAACCCCCAGAGAGCCCACCTGAAGGTTCTGACCTGGTGGTCGGTTCTGATAGTTTAATAAACAAGTTCACTTTCTCTTAGAAATAAAACATTTATTTCTCTGAAATGAAACAGAAAAAACATTAGAAGCTGTAAAAGAAGCGACGCCATCATCTTCAGAACCAAACCGGGTCCTCGTCTCATCAGAACCAACTCTGCTGCTGAGAGGTTGACCTCAGTCTGACTCGGGGGTCTCACTGCCCGTGCTGTCCTCCATGTTACAGGCCACTGACTCTCCGTTGGTGAACTTTGACCTTAGGGCTTGCTTCCTGTTGTCATGGAAACAACAAAAGCCTCAGGAGAGGGATCGCAGCAGAACGGTTCATGAGTCGAGAAGAAGGCGATGCTCACCTGCGGTAGAAGAAGTGAGGACGACTTAACGTGGAGAAACATCCGACCGCCTGCTCGTCCTGCAGAGACAAGAGGACAAGTGAGACACCAACAACCTCCTGAAGCCGGTCCATTTCCACCATGGTGTGGTTCTGGTGTGGAACGTTACCCATGATGCAGCACTGTTGGGTCTGTGCTCCGACTCTCTGGGGCCTCCGAGGGGAGAGCCGTGCTCCTGCGGCGGAGCGGCCACCTCCTCGTTCTCCCCGGACATCCCGCTGGGAACCTCCTCGCTGCTGCCTGAACGACACCAGGACCCGACACAGTCATCAGAACACGTGCATGGGACGGGTCACATGACAGCACCTCAGGTCCTCTTTGGATGGCCAGAGGACCTTCAGGGAGGGTAAGGGCCTCCAGCAGACCTTATGGGCCACATCTAAGCTGTGCCTGAAGACTCTCGTTGCGCGGCCACGTAGTTGCGGGACAGTCGTATTTGCACGCACCTTTTGCGCAGTGAAAGACACCCATCCCACTTCAGTATACCTCACACCCCTGTAGCATAGAGGTACGCGGTCGCAGAGAGACGCCACACCTTTCTGCAGACATCCTCCTTCACGGACAACGACTTTCTAATTTCCATCCAGGAGTTTTTAGTCTGTCTTAGTAAAGAATCGTACAAATGTATGTAATTCCTCACCGCGTCTCATAAACGCTTCTCAAAAGTGTTCTGCAGATCTAAATACCGGACTAGTTCAAGCAAAATATCATCATTACTCTCTGAGCACATTTCTGCATAAAACACGGTAACAAACTTCTGACCAGTCATACAGAGCTCTGTTGAAATAGTTCAACCCAGGCCTGGTGTGGAGAAGGAGAGGACGCCACCTCCCTGCGAATACTTCAGAAAGATTAGTAAGATGCAATCAAATAAAGCATCATGGAGAAGGTATGCGTCTAATCATTAGTAACCATAGAGAAAAAGCCACATCATCATGTTGCCCAGCATATACGGAAAAAAACCCAAACCTGGTAAGTGCCTTGACTCTCTGGTTTAAGGGGAAACGCTGTTTATGACATAGTGGTATCAGTCATGTGGCGTGAATTCAGGAAAAGTTGACGATTTGATCAAATCAACAATCATGTCAGGAGGGAGAAGGTATGAGTCAGTTTCTCAGTGAGCTAATACCGCTAAGCTTGGTAATACCGCAGTCAATGAGCCCCAACTGGGTGTGCCACTTCCACAGGCAAATTAGCTCGCCTTGAGCAAGGAGCTGCACTGCAAAAACATCCTGGGAAATCTATCAGTCACTCCGTTCGACGACGTCCGTCATGGCGCCTCAGCGTGATTAGGAGACGTAGTTGCAAAGGGCCAATACCTGAACCACAGGCAGCCACATGGTGCGTTCAGACTGAACGCAATTTGAACGTCAGGGGCATCTGGTTTACACACTGGGGGGCGTCAGGAAGTGTCACGCCCATCTGGCACGTCTGACAATGCGCGCGTCCGAGGTGGCAGACGCTAGAGTTGGAAAATCTGAACTTTGATGTGGAGCATCAACCAATCAGAGAGACTCAGCTATGTGACGTAGTGGCGCATTTTCAGACGGGATGGAAGGACCAAGAGCCCAGGAAGTCACATCAGACAGTGGAGGACAACCCCGTGGTCGCTGTTAGCGCCTGTCCTATGATCTACGTATGACCAGTCAAGCAGGACGTGAAACTGGGCTCAGGTGAGACGAAAACAGCGCTGAAAGCGACCCTGGTCAGCGCGCAGCTCCTGGAGTAGGTGGCCAAACTCACCAAATCAGGATCCCTCTGAATTATCTGGTGGATCCAGACCGTCACGCTCTCTTGCTCAGTTCCGTCCGTCATTGGACAGAGACCAGCCGAGGAAAACGACCAGAAGTCAGGAGGCTCCTCCCAACGCGCGTCTTTCCACACTTTGCTCGGACGCGCGTCGAGAGCGATTTGGACGCCTGGTTGACCCGCGAATCGCGTTTGGTCTGAACACATTCGAGGTATGAGCTCGTGTTTCTGACGTTGCGACCCATCAGACAAACTCAGCCAACATTTAAACATTTCTGACCTTTAGCGGCGCTCTCGTTAGGCTCCTCCTCCTCCTCGCTGCTCACGTTCCTCTCAAACTGCTGAAGAAAATGTGTCATCATTACATCATCATGACATCATCACCCTCTGCTTTCCCCTCTCCCCCACCTGCTGAGAGTTGAACGTCATCCTGCGGAGGCGTGTCCTCAGCTGGAGCTCCTCCCCCTGCGACCTCAGCAGGAGGAGCTCCAGCTTGTCGGTCTTCTCGGCCAGCTGCCGGACGCGCTCCCTGTACTGGTCCTTCTCCTGGAGGTGGAGCCGCGCCTCCTCCTGCTGCTGCGCCTGCGACACCAGAGCCTGGAACCAGTCACAGTTCCCAGTTAGTGACATCCTCCTCCTCTTCATCCCCCTCCCCCTCCTCCTCCTCCTCACCTTGTCCCGCTCTTGGATCACCTCCTCCAGCTGCCGCACGGTTTGCTTGCTCTGCTGCCGGTACATCTTGGCGTCTCCTTTCAGCTGAGCGCAGCGCAGTGTCAGCTCCTCCTTCTCTTCCACGCTCTGACAAAAAAACGGACCCTGAATGCATCACAGCTGTAAAAACTGAACTTGCATGTGTCCATGAATGCAGCATGCACAGATACGTCTGAGTTCACCACTACTAAACATCTTAAGATTGGACCTGGACAGAAATGCATCAAATAGCCTGAAAGCACAGATGCACCTGAAAGCACCACCAAAGCGTCCCTGAATGCATCTTGTCCACAGCATCTGAACAGGGCTGCAGCAAATCATTATTCTGACGATTAATTGGATAAAAAAAACGGGCACATTCTGCAGATTTTTCATTTAAACACTTAAGCTTATTTTATACGATATTAGAAATACATAAAAATACAAAAAAACAAATAATTCAACTCCTTTTTGAGCTAAAAAAATAAATATTTTATTGCCTAAACTGCGATGACAGCATCCCTTTAGTGAACGCCTGAGCATTGCAGCAAAGGATGCATCTGCAGCTGAACAAATTACTTCTAACACCAACATGTGACTCTCTGCTCGACTTAACGCCACCGTCGGCCTGATCTGCTCATTATTGTTTCAGTTCATAACTGGATGAAAAGGTGCTGAATGGGGGATTTTTTTTTTAGCAGACTTTGAAGCAGGTGAAGCTAAAACTGCCACCGGAGGAGTTTTGGGCAGAACAGCTTTACACACAAAGAAGGTTTTTTTCATCTTAAGCATATATTAGTACAGTTTTGTCTGAATTGCTGCTCTAAATACGTTGTTCTGTCAGCAAAGGGCCTTTTTTGAGCCTATTCTCCAGTTAAGGCTTGATCGATGACCACATTAGTTGATTTGTCACGATCAATCGTTTCAGCCCTAATCGGAACAGATTTAGTGCGAAGGGAACTAAATTAAATGCATTTCTCAAAAATGCAATCTTCATCACCGTGGAAGGTTTTAAAGTACGCGTGCACCTGCAACTTCCTGCAGCATCAGACGCCCCTGAACTCAACCCTTCCTGCAGGTCTTCCGCAGAAACAACCCAGACCTCCGCTGCTCCTCACCTTGGCCCTCTGCTCCTCAGACTTGTGGAGCTCCCTCCTCAGCCGGAACACGGTGGTGAGGAGGTTCATCTGCGGAGCAGCTCGACCGTGCCGCTGCTGACCCTCCTTCTGGGTCTCCTCCCTCTTTTCCAGCTTTTTCTCCTCCTGGACCTCCTCCTCCTGCTGCTGCTGCTTCTCCTGTGTCGGCTTCTCCTTCTGCTCCTCCTGGACGTTGGGTTGAAGGAAGGCGTCAGAGGGCGGAGTCACGATTCTGCTCTGAAAGACGTGCTCGCGTTAATCTGAGCTGCAGGAAAATCTGGCTTTAAATAAGTAAACTAAAGCGTTTAATGTGAAAATGAACTAAAAGGCTTTAAGGGTGAAAGAAGAGTTTCTGTCTTCCGTTGCGGTCGGCAGCTGTTCTGCTTCTGGCCTCAGGGGTTCTGTAGAGAACAACCAGCACCATGGAGACCACCAGTCAGGCTGCAGGAGACGTGATCTGATCACATCATCCCTATGGTAAAGCATGGCGGTGGCAGCATCATGCTTCTCTTCAGGGGAAGACGGATGGAGCGAAATCCAGGACAAGCCTGGAAGGAAACCTGTAGGAGGCTACAGGAGGCCTGAGCCTGGGGCTGCGTTCACCTGCCAGCAGGACCCCATCCAGCCAGAGCTGTCACTCCCTCGAACCTCCCTGAGCCACGCAGAGAGGGAGCTGAGAGCTGGACTCCTTTGACGCAAGCAAACAGCGGCGCCGCCGCTGACTCGTCAGCACGCCTGGCTCTGGGGCTGCAGCCTGCAGCAGGGAGGCCAGGGGACGGCTTCAGCGTCGGATCACGGTCTGCAGCGCCACCGGCGGTCACGTGACTGTTGACTCCACTTCCTTAGTTTAGCCATAAAAACGTAACTGAAACCGTTGGAGTCGAAAATTCAGGAAGTCACTTCTAAGCAAACAGGAAGTGAGCAGCTGCTGGCCACCTGACCAAACTCTTCCCTTCTCGCACTGATGTGAGGAAGCAGAAAGTACCAGGAGCGAGTGAATAATGCCTGGTTCACACGGCGAGATGTGGAAACCTGACAGACCCTCAGCGACAGCAGGTGAGGCTGCGCAGCGGCGCCACACCGCACGCCGGGAACCGACGGGAACAGCTCTCCAAATTACACGTGACTTCACGGAAAACAAGCATGGACGACATCTAACAGAGAAAAATGATACGAAGATGTTTCCAACGTCCACCGGACCTTCCGGTCCTCCACGGCGGTTGTTTTGTCCTCTGTATGCTGATTCCGTCACCTGGCGTTCTGACTGGCCGCGTCCAGCGGGCTGCGTTCTTGTTTGTCCTCGGGGAACGCCACCACGCTGCGACATGCTGAATGTCCCCCATTTCAGATCGGAGCGGACCAGATCACCGCAGGAACATAGCTTAAGGTTATCTAAAGAGCCACTGCGCTAATCGGGGCGTTCTTAAAGGGACAGTAATATTTATTTTCCAGGCACATCGTGCTATTTTATAATGTTATAAAAATGCTGTATGTTTCAAATATGACCTAAAAGACATTTGACTTCGTAATTTAACCCCTTGAAATTGGGCCTCTGTCTCTTTAAAAACTCCTGCTCTTCCTGAAACTCCGCTTTCAGAAAGTCATCATAACAGTGCTCCTCTGTTAACCCTTTAAACAACATTTTACCAGCGTTTCACTGAGAAGTAGCTCGTGTAATGAGCTCAGCAGATGTGTAGTTCCACCAGATGTTTGTTAACTGGTGCTGGCTAGTCTGAAGGAGCTGAGGGGGAAGTCACGGGACAGGGGGATTCTGTAAGGTGAAAGCTCAGAAGCTTAGAAACTGCAGCTCCGAGGAGGAGCTGCACCTCGAAGGTGGAGCTGCGTCCATCCAGGCGTTTTGCTCAGCTGAATGGTTGCCATGGGAGCTTAAAGGACTCCTCAAACATGCATGAAAGAATCAAAGCAACACTCCAGGCATGTTTTTGAACATGATGGGAAGCTCAAAAAGTCCATTTTACAGAACACTGCCCCTTTAAGATTGTTGAAAGGAGGAAATCAGGACAAAAAGATAAAAATCTTGCCGTCTGAACGAGGCATAAATCGGTGAGTGACTCTGTCAGTTAGTGAGTGTAACAGCAGAAAGATAATGTTGATGGTCCAACAAGAGAAGCAGTTTTTCCTTCCAGTGACTGATACAACGCCTCTCAGGAGGTTCTGTTTCTGTGCTGTTGTCTTCAGCTCTGGACTAAAACGGGTCGGATGACCCAGTCCAGGTTTTCTAACTCCACTGAAATTCTGCCGTCTGTCGCCGTGAGAACCTTCCCAGTATAATGCACCTGCTCGAGGCGCTGCATGAAGAACCTGCTTTAACCTAAAACCTGCGGAACCACAGTAAATGACGGCACGTCTGGCCTTCCGTATTCCCTCTGCAGCAGCTGAGGTGCATTAGATGCATCGGTACCTGCTGCAGCGGCCTCATCGTCCGCCGTTTCAGCAGACGCGTCTCGCTCTCGGCCCGCAGGACCGTGTGCTTCAGGCGCTCCACCTGCACACAGAGGTCAGAGGTCAGCGGGGGGGGTTTGGCTGCACTGCAGAAACACCAAATCTCAGCACGTTTTCTGCTCTCGTTTGCAGAGCAAACATCTGAATTCACTGGAAATGAGACAAAACTAACTTCCAGGAACGCTTCAGCAGATACAGCAGCTGGCTTAACGTCGGTAATTCTTAATATTGATGAAAAAGTTCGAGTTATGAGTGAAATTATCTGCCAGAGGAACAAGAGATTTGAACATAATATGGGAAAAATGTCTTGTTCCTCTGGCAGATTATTCCACTCATAACTTTTCATCAATAATCAGGAATGATTGACTTAAAGCAGCTCCCGTACCTGCTGAAGCGTTCCTGTCTCATTGCCAGTGTTCAGGATGTTTGCTCTGGAATCGAGAGCAGAAACCCTTGCAGGGTGCGTTGAGGTCGGGGTCAGGGGTCAGGGGTCAGGGGTCAGCCGACCTCTATCTGCAGGTCCCTGTTCGCCAGCAGGGCGTTGCTCTTCTCCTGGTTCAGCGCGTTGATGTCGGCCATCAGGCTGTAGTTGTGGTCTCGCAGCTGCTTCAGCTCCTCGTTCAGCTGCTCGCGCTCCTCCCGCAGCTTCTGCACGCGCTCGGTCAGCTTCTTCAGCTCGCGGTCCTTCAGCTTCTGCTGGCGAGACCACGCCTCCTGAACAGACCGGCACACAAACCTTTTAGTCTCATCCATCTTCGGTCTGTTCCTCAGGTGACCGGTTGCCATGCCGACCTGTTCCCGGGCCACAGAGCAGGCCTGCTGGCGCCTCCTCCTCTCATCCTGCAGCACCCTCTGCAGGCGGCTCAGCTCGGACATCAAGAACTGGGTCAGACCCGATTCTCCTGCGGTGTCTGAAGCAACAGAGCAGAAGGTGTGAGACCGAACCGCGCCTGGTGAAGCAGCTCCAGCCAGCAGACCAACCGATGAGGATGCTGAAGGTCTTGTTGGGCTCCTTCCCGGTGATGCGGCTGTACAGCTGAGGGTAGTCCAGCTCCAGGCTCTCCAGGAAGGCCGTGTAGCCTTTCATGCCCGTCCTCTGCAGCATGTCCAGCAGAGCTCCTGCAAAGCAAACCAAGGACAGTCCAGCCCAGTCAGAGCCGTCTTCTGGCAGGTCACAGCACCACCGTCCTGCTCCGAACCGGGCCCGAGCCTCAGCTTGTTCCAGCAGATCTGCTCCTCTGGCTGTGACCTCCCTCCACGCTGACTGGACGCCACATGGATCAGCGGAGCGCAGTCAGTAGTAATAACCTCAAACCTGTCATGGTCCGCAAAGGCAGACCTCAAAGTCCAGTCAGACAGAATCCGTGGACCCAGCTCTAGCAGCGGTTCTGATGGATGTTGGATCCATTTCAAACCACGCTTGAAAATGTTGCATGTTTCCATCAGAACCGGACCTGCTGCTCCCGCTGAAGCTCCACCCCCAAAATACTATTTTAATGTCGTTCTGGATTTTCGAGGTGGAAATAATAGGTATTGTGAGTTACAAACCCAAACGCTGCTGAAAGTAAAAAGCTGTAAAAGAGAATCAAATATTATGTAACACAGGGGTGTCCAAACTTTCTGCCCCGCGGGGCCAAAATCGCAAAGCTGGAAGTCGTCAGGGGCCAAAATGTTAAGGAGCATTTTGTCTTTTTCCTCCTGAGCAACAAATTAAAGCCAATATTTTCATGAACAGAACTAATCACTGTAGGTCCTAAAAGTGTCCCAGAGGTTCGCCTGAATAAAAGACATTTTGGGTGAAACGTTTTTTATTTTGTTCGTCTAAAAATAGATTTTAGTTTATTAACGGCAACAACGACGAGAGCTGAGCTTTGTTTCGCTACTTTTAATAACTGGGTCTGTTTTTAATAAAGCCGGATTTTTGCAGCGCGACTCGGTGTCGTGTTAAAATGAAAGCAGAAAAACGTGACGGATGGCGTTGTTAGCATGACCAGCCGAGACATCAGACTCTCCTCCACTGTGGGGGAACACGGGTGCCCGGTGACGCACCACTCCTGCCGGGGGCGGTGGCTGCGCAAACACCCAGAGCGCAGAGGAGACGCACTTTGACCTCTGTCACACCGTGAGAGCTCTGCCGTGGCGGTTTATGAACTTTATTTCACGTCACCGTGGCAACCAAAAACGATGTTTTCAACTCCCCACCGCGCTCACATCGCTTTCCGCTTCGGTGGAACTGCGTGTTTTCCCTCGTCTCCCCTGTTAACCATGAAGTAACGCTGATCAGGGGCTCGTTTACGTGAACTCTGACGTTCAAGAGCGGCTTTGACCATTTATGGTTGAAAGTGGGCGTGTCCAGCGCGGAACCTGGGGCGGGAATCTGTGCGCAAACGTTTCGGTTCAGCTGTGATTTATAACGGAAAGGTGCGTGCTGGTGTGCGTACGCATGGTTTATAAATCTGATTTTTTTTTTTTTTTTTTTTTTTTTTTTTTTTTTTTTTTTTTTTTTTTTTTTTTTTTTTTGGCGTACGCCATTTTTCCCTTTTGGGCGTACGTCGACTTTTAGTATGAATCCAACGCAGTCCTTTATAAAAGAGACCCCTGGTCTCCAGGCAGTCTGAACGATTCAAGCTTCACAGTCTTTTACCGGATTTCTATTGACTCATTAATGTTAATGTGGGTTAGCACCAGTTAAAAGTCCACCAGCTTCCTCTCTGAGCAGACACTGTCCCATTGATGAAGTTACGATCCACTCTGTGATCTAACATGTTAAAAGGTCAGCCTGTCATGCTGTTCCCTGGAACTTGTTCTGAAAAGAGGAACCGCATGCAGGGAGACAAATGCATATTTTCTCATCACAGACAAACAGTAAACACTGAATTTCCTCCACAGCTGAAAAAAGAAAAAATACTTTGTCCAAATAAAAAAAAAAAAAAAAAAAAAAAAAAAAAGCCCCAAAAAGTTTCTGGATCGGTTTGATGTATCGGCATCAGCATCGGGATCGGCCCGATAAGTGAAACTGGGCTGTTTGCGTTGCGGGAGGAGTGGGGGGGGCAGTTAAAGTGATGCAGCAAAGGACTGTGGGGAGTTTAGCTGAAGCAGCGAATCAGTGCAGGTGGTGTGGTCACTTTTACATGGTGTCGGAAGTGTTGAGAAATATATATAGTTTATACGACAAGAGTAAATATTGGCAGTATTAATATCGGCTCAAATGTTCATATCAGTGCATCCCTCGTTTCTACCGTTACTAAACTGCGTCGAGGGGCCAGACAAAGCTATTCCAAGGGGCGTAAACGGCCCCCGCGCCACACTTTGGAACCCCAGCTTTAACAATGTACATAATTTAAGATTAATTTTCAGAATCTATAAGATGTTTATTTCCTGTCTATGAAAGGATTGTACAGTTTCTAAATAACACAGTTTGATCAGAGAAAGCATGAAAGTGGTTTGTTTGCGTGAAGCCGCAGTTTAAGCACAGTCTTGCTGGGTATTTTGTTTCAGAGAGTTCCCTGTAAGCGAGAAAAGTCCCGTTTTCATCAGACTCTGTGGCGCAACGACGGCGTGTCAGACCGGCCCGCTGCTCGTCACCTTCACCTCCGCAGGAAGAAACGCATCCAAACCTCTCCTGAAACTCTGCATCAGCTGCTGTTTGATCCCAGAAGCAAAGCAAACGCGAGAAACAGGTGAAAGCTGCAGCAGGAGCCTCAGGTCCTGCTGGCGAGCCAGGTTCAACGTCCAGAAGATGGAGAAGAAGTGAAAGTGAAGCAGGAAGCAGCTTCTGCAGGGAGTTACATCAGATCGGTAAATTATTCTCCAGCAACTTCCACATTCGTCGCCTCGTGAGCGAAGATCACCTGATCTCTGCTGATGCTGCTGCAACATGTCCTGACTCACATGTTGGTTGTATAACCCAGCCCCCCCCACCCCCCAACAGCATTAGCCTCTGGGCGACGATGCGACAACATGTGTAAGGAAACATCAACTTTTAGAATGTTTTTTCTCACTTTTACTCCCTTTTCAATGATTCTTCCACTCGTTTATCAGAAATGCTGCCTCGACCTTCTGATTTCAGTGGACCAGGAGCCCTGGGGGGGCCTGGGGGCCGTGTCCTCCACAGCAGGGCTGCTGGACGCTTCCTCCTGCCCTTCTCTTGACAGAAACGTTTCCATTTTGCTGTCGCTACGCCAGCTTGAGGAGCAAAGCTGTTCCACGAATCTGACTGGCAGCCAATCAGAAAGAGGCGCGTGGGAAATAACGGTTCAATCAATTATTTTAACTTATATTTTATAATAATGATTATAAAAAAATGATTAAAAATTTGATTAAAAATGTATTAGATTCATTATTTTTTTCTCATCTTCCCTCCAGATTTCTGAGCCCCCCCCCCCCAACACACCTGGGGGACTGAACGCTTCAGAAGTACGGCTGGAACGATTAATCTGATTAATCAGTTATTAAAATAACCCTCAGCTAATTTAGTGATGGCTTCATGGTTAACTGGAGGATGCAGATTCTAGATTTGCTGGAAGATCAACAGTCAGAGCAGGAATGAAGCCAAAACTGGACAAAACACGGTTACCTTTTCCATTTCAGATTCAAACTGCAACATGTGTCCGTAAGCCGGTTCGACCCAGAGCTCCTCAGTGTGTTTCTGAGGCTCCATGGGGAGGCTCAAATAAAACATCTGCAGAATGTGGCCATGTTTTTATCCAATTAGTCGATTAATCATCAGAATAACCAACAGATTAATGGATAACTGGGATAACTGGGATAACTGTTAGCTGCAGCCCTGTTTGAAAGGTTCTGGTTCAGGTTCTGGTCTCAGAGGAGCTCAGTCTGGCCTCAGCCGGTGAGAACCTACCGACTTTCCTCCTGCGGATGACCAGGGCGGGGTCGTTGAAGAGCTGCTCCTCATCCTCAGCACTGATCACCTGTCAGCAACCACAGAACACCCAGTCAGGGCCGAGGAAGATGAGGAGCCCAGAGCGGGTCAGAGGCTCCAGGTGAGGAAGAGCAGGAGTACCTGGCACTGGCGGAGGTAAGGAGTGATTCTGGACGCGTCGATGGTTTTAATCAGCAGCATCCTGAAGTCATCGAGCTGCAGCCAGCAGAGGTCATCCTCACTCACTCCCTCCATCCTGCTGTCCTAGTCAAAGTACCAACATTTCACACAGAGTATGCAGGGCATGTGCGCTGCAGGAGGAAGCCTACCTGTTACCTGCTGAGGTCCAGCGCCGCTCTCCGTCTCGGTGATGCTTGGGGCTTCTGAGGAGATGTTGCTGCAACTTCCAGTTTCTTTGAAAGGCTCCACCCCTTTCTGACTGAGAGCAATGTGATTGGTTCAAACTCACTGGCTCCTCCAATCACATCACGGAGAGGCCAGCGGCTGTGGAGACTGCAGAGTCGCTGCTGATGCGTTCAGGCCTTCAAAATACTGTCTGGGAAGCTTTGGAGCGAATTCAAACTTATAATCCGAGTTTGTTCTTCCGTTTGTTCCTTTATTCATAGAAATGATGAGTGAGTTGGTTTATTGAAACACAAAGAGACGAACAGAGGAACCAGGGGTGGATTAGAGAAGTTGGAACAGGAATAAGCTGCAGCCAACAGGAAGCGCCAGCAGCAGATTCAGGAAGTCATTTCACAGCTCATTCCTGAAAGTTATGACAGCAGATATAGATGTAATCATAAAAATCACCGCCTCCCACAGATGCTGTTTATCTCCTGAAATAAACACAGCGTGTGGCGAGCCGAGTGGGCCCCAGCTGCTGCTTCTTGCCGTACGTCCAGCGTCTTGGAGAGGCGCATCGCTGCTACGTAAATATATGTGGGAATAAACAAAATAAATATGGCAGCAAATGTTTGTGTAACTATGAAGAAATCTGATGAGTTCAAGGGCATCAAGTAATTTAGGGAGACGGCAATGTGATTTTCAGATTATTAAAGTTATGTGCCCTCATTTCTGTTAGATCTAGAACCTTCCTGAGACGGCCTGGCTGGGCTCCGGCACAGTGGAGCCAGATGGAGGTCCAGGAACTTCTTACACAGAGGACAGTCAAGGAAGCAAAAATCCTTCATATTTCTGTCCACAGACCATAAACACATCTTTTCTACAAAACAGTTCAAAAAAGCTTCGTATTTCTCCAAATTCTTATACACTTGGTTCTAAAATAATGTTTGAAAATCTGAAATAAACTGAATCATTACCCTGTAAATATTATTACAAAGTCAGAAATGAAAACAGGCCCCAGTTGCTCAGTCATGCAGAACGAAAACTGCTGCTTTAATTCACGTTTTGTCATTAAAACAAAGAAATAGTTTTAAAATGAGCAACTCATCTCCTTGTGCTGTTTTCCAGAGTTAAAGCCAGAAGTTCCTCCGTTACTAAACCAGGTAAACGGCGAGAAATGAAACACGTCGCGTTTTTAAGGCCAACATGAAACAGTTTGTGAAGACATGTTGTTTGGCCGTGGCGGTAGATCACAGCAGCATTTCCTGTGGAGCCTGAGCTCCTTCACCGTCCCAGATCCCCCCCCCCACCCGGACTGGAAGCAGACGGTCCCAGCCTGGCCGCTGGTGATGATGGGATGCTGACTGCTTCTTACTGTTTCTTTCCAGGAAAGTCCAACAGGTTCCTCTGACTCCAGCCGTTTCCATGGCAACAAGATACAATTCAAAACCTTTTGAAAAATATACAAAACAATGAAATAAAAACGCTGGCAGTTCGTGGGTCTTTAACTGGGGTTGGGACGTGGTTACCAAGCAACAAACTGGTGGATTTCTGCCACCTACTGGGATTAAAAAAATAACCCAAAACATGTTTGATGACTTTATCTCCTCGATGTTCTCCTCTTCCTGCTCGTCCGTCTCACAGCTGATTTCCTGCTTCCATGTCTCCAACATGTCAACATGCTGTCAAAACTCCATAGCAGGCGTTTCAGTTCAGCTCGTTTTAAAGATATCATTGTTTAACATGTACCTAAATTAATGCGGAATTGCTGTTTTATTAAAACGTGGCAGCCCTCCCATCTTTTCACTGTTTGCTGTTTACGCTGGACTCAAACACACGTTTCTGGCCTGTTCACTTTTACCTTTTGGGGCATTTTAGTTTCCATACAAGTCAAGTCAAGTTTATTAGCATAGAACATTTCGGCAATAAGGCGCCTCAAAGTGCTTTACATCATAAAAGCAGCATACAGCAACCAAATCTGAAACAAGCAACCCTCGGGATGATGAATCTGGTTCTGAACTTTCACATTTCTCCTGCTGCCAACATAAAAGGATCCATGATGCAGAACAACGAGGTCTTTATTTCATTTATTGCTTCACTCATGTGAGAAATAAAACAGAAACTAATCAATATTCTTTAGAATCGTTTTGGTTTTCTAAAACTTATTTTTGACATTAAATCAGATTTGATTTTGCTGTTTTACATCACAAAGTATCATTTTTATGTTATGTTTATGTTGAAAAAATGCTTTATGCTGCTCTGATAGAGGCTTTTAAATCGAAAGAGCATAAAAGGAAGTCCCAAATGAACTAACTGGAGGCCTCAGTTCCTGCAGACAGAATGGTGAATATAAACTCAGCTGGTGCTGTTCACGACCGAGACGCTGCAGAACCACCTTCAACAGGCCGATCAGCGGAAAACCCTCCAGTGAGTCTGAACGAATGAATCTGATGAAGTTCCTGATGGTCTGTGAACAGTAATAACCAGAAACGGTGAGGAATCAGAAGCAGCACAGATTTATTTCTGTTGGGTTCTTGAACATCCTGACAGCCAGATTCAGCTCTGAGGAACATCAGCTGCCTGCAGGTGGAGCCACTTTCCATCTTTTCAACCCAGAACACCTAAAAAAAAAGTGAACCATGAGCTTCTGCTCTGACTGCACCGCTCATGTTTAGTGGTAGAAGCTTCCAGATCTTCCAGATGTTGCATTCTGGTATTTCATGCTGCTTTGTTAAGAAGAACATGGAGGAAACTGATGCTCATAACAACGTTCAGTTAATCCAAACTGAGGGAGAAGAGGTCAGTATTTTATTTATTCCAGCTGCGTTTCATAAAACATTAACAGACTAAAGCAAAGCAGAAGCCATCTTTAAAGAGACAATGCCACGTTTTAATGTCACTGACACGCTGCAACCTTCTCTGCACTCCGGCTGGTTTCCATTCATTATCTGCTCCATCCAGGCATCGAGGAAAAACACAGAATGGTTCCGGAACATGGAGTCCAGGGCTGTTCTGTCTGATGACCTGTAGGGGGCGAAATTTCAAATAAAAACCTCACTCTTTGAGCATCATTTAGACAAATGTTTCATCAAAACTCTCAGTGTGTGTCTGCACCCCATTAAGCTCTGCAACTTTCGAGTCCCTTAAGGTCCTCTGCTGGCATCTAGTCGTGTAAATACGTTGGGGTTCACCGCGATGCAGATGATATTGTGATTTATCCAATAGTATCATCTGCAGAATTAGACTGTCTTCAAAGTTAAATTTATTTCTAGAGTGAAATTAAAACAACAGCTGTACACTTAAAGTGAGATAAACACAAAAGAAGACATGGCTAAATATAGGAAAGGAAGCATAAAATGAGAAACCTGAGTAAGAGATAACACAACTTGGTGGTTCAGACTTTTCTCGTGAAGTTCCTCGAGACGATATTTGTTGTGAATATATATAAATAAACTGAACTGGACCGAGTTTTCAGTATTTAAACAGGTATTTAAAAATGTCTGAGGTTGGGGACCTGATGTGACGAGGAGGTCACAGCAAAGACCAGATCTCCTCGGTGCTTTAATCTGCAAGCTCGGACCAGAATCATCAGACCTCAGTGATCCAGAGCACAAAGAGCCACTTCTGGCTTCAGTCCAGCTACATAAAACTGATTTAGAGCCACAAATGTTATCTGACCTTTTTCATGGATGTTCAGCAGCTGAGTGGTGACATCTGCTAAATGTGGACCAACATCTCTGGGGTATCCTTCCTCAACCTGTGCCATGAAGACTGAAGGTGAACAGGGTCCAACCCAGAGCTTTATGGACATATTGTTTATGGAAATACATATAACGTTCTCAGAGGTGTAAAATCTTCAAGTCAAAGCTGTAAATCAATCCTATTTATCCACCCAGTATTCAGTCATCAAGCTGTCTCTTTAACTGGATCTGTCCACAAGAGGGCGCTGCTGACCAACAATCCAGGTGGAGGCAAATACTCTCACTGTCGAGCTTTTCTTGGATGATTTCAGCTCCACCTTCAACTGTTTGCTCAGCTCGACAAGAAACACTTAATTAATGAAAATTAATATAAAATGAAATGCAATCAAAGGATGATCAACATGGGAGAAAACATGATGCTATGCGGATCTTTTCTTCTGGTTCTGATCAGTCACACTGATCTCATTTTAGTTCTGACAGATTTATTAAACTCTTAAATTAATACATGTTGAAACATTCAAAACACATTTTTAAAATAAACCTTTTACTGAGACAGAATCACAACAATGCTTTAAGCTTTAGAGTTCCGTTCTGCAGAGCTTTACTCCGACATGGAGAGATTTCTATCAGTTACAGAAACAAATGATCCTCTTCTGAAGGTCTTCAGAGGAACCGTTCGCTATATTCATGTATTCACTGTCCTGCTCCAGGATCAGTCTCGTCATCCAAGCCGTAGAGAGTGAGGCCCTACCTCCTCAGAGCGTAGACCACGTCCTGGACGTTGACAGTCTTCCTCTGGTGGTACTCGGTGTGGATGACAGCATCACGGATCACATTCTCCAGGAAGACCTTCAGCACCCCGCGGGCCTCCTCATAGATCAGATCAGATATCCACGTCACCCCGGCTCGGCGGGCCAAGCGGCGGATAGCAGAATTAGGGATTAGCTGCTTCATGTCGTCTCTGCGGCCTTCCTTGCGGACCTTGCTTTGGTCCTTCCCGAGGACCTTACTGCGAGGACCGTTTTTTCCTTCTCCCTTCATGATGGACTCTTCTTCCCAGTTGATCAGTCAAAGCTGAATGAAAGTGACCTGCAGTCTCCCACTCGTCTTAAAAAGAGGAACAGCAGCTCCTCCTACATTTCATTGCTTCCTGTTGGCCAGTTTATGACTTTTTTATTATTCACAAATAATAATAATAATAATAATTGGCTGATTTTTTTTTTGTTTCCATTGAAACTAAGAATAAAACAAATAAAAATATGATTTTGGCCCCTCTAAGCAGTTTCATGTGATAAGGTCTGTCCTCATGAACTGAAAACCCATTTCTGAATGAAATAATCATCAAACTCCTTGGACTTTATCTCTGTTCCAGGGTTCAAAGTCCAACATTTAAAGTTCTGAGTCAGAACTGAAGGTTGTTTTAAGACTTCAGAGGAAATGAAACCAGGAGAATTTACCAGAAAGCCTGGAAAACACAGGCAGGACTTCCATGTTTCTCAATGACAGATGGGATTTAAATGACTGAGCTGAGATAAGAAAGATCATCTGAACTTTAACCAGATCAGATAAGAAGATGAAGACAGAAAGTCCAGGAACCTGAAACTAACATGAAGAGCAGAAACGAAACCTGAAGCCAATCATTTCTCTGGATCCATAAACCTTCAGTGCTATGAGACGTTATTTTTTAGAAGAACTGGATCTGGGTTCAGTTCACACATGTTCATAGTTCACCACCATAGGTCTGCCTAAGAAATCAACCAGACAACTGCAGCTGATCCAGAACGCTGCTGCTTGTGTTCCCACTAAGACCAGGAAGATAGAGCACATCACCCCAGTTCTAATGTCATTCCACTGGCTCCCTGGAGCTCAGAGAATAGACTTTAAAATACTTCTGGCAGTTCATAAATCACTGAACGGCTTGAAGACCTGTTGTTGTTGTATCAACCTTCCAGACCACTCAGGTCTTCTGGTTCTGGTCGGCTCTGCATCCCCAGAACCAGAACCAAACATGGAGAAGCAGCTTTCAGTTTTTATGCTCCTCTAATCTGGAACAAACTCCCAGAAAACTACAAAACAGCTGAAACACTGAGTTCCTTTAAATCAAGGCTAAAAACCCACCTGTTTAGAGTTGCCTTTGATTCGTAGTCTGCACCATAAATCTGGAAACAAGTCCCTATGCACAGTGTAGGGACATAGTAAAGGAAAGTAATAAAATGTTGGACTGCAGACTCAATGCAACTAAAGATAAATGCATGGATGAGTTTCTCTAGAGCTTGTTGAGACATTAGTCCTTTGATCCTGGAAATGTTCTTCAGCACTGCAAAAACACAAAATCTTACCAGGTATTTTTGTTTTAGTTTCTAGTGCAAATATCTTGAAAACACTTGAAATGAGACAAAACTGACTTAGACGTAACTATTCAGCAGATATAGGAGCTTGTTTTAAGTCAATAATTCCTTATTATTGATGGAAAAGTTCTAGTTATAAGTTAAATAATCTGCCAGTGGAACAAGACATTTTTCCCATATTATAAATTAAAATATCTTCTTCCACTGGTAGATTATTTCCCTTATAACTAGAACTTTTTCATCAATAATAAGGAATTATTGACTTAAAACAAGCACATATATCTTATGAAATGTTATTTATAAGTTAGTTTTGTCTGCGATGGACTGGCGACCTGTCCGGGGTGTACCCTGCCTCTCGCACGATGACTGCTGGAGATAGGCACCAGCTCCTTCACGACCCTACAAGGATAAGCATGATGGCTAATGGAAAGTTAGTTTTGTCTTATTTCATGTGTATTCAAGATATTTGCACCAGAAACTAGACCAAAAATACTTGGGATATTTAGCGTTTTTACAGTGAGGCAACAGAAGGCTGACTTTGTAACTGTCTTTATGTGCTTCTGAAGGTTCAGGTCTGAGTCCATCATTACATCCAGATTTCGGGGCTGATGACTAGTTTCTAGCTGTAATAAGTGAAGCTGCACACTGACTCTAGATCGTTCCTCTGGGTTCAAAGATAATAATCTCAAATTTGTTTCTGTTCAGCTGGAGAAAGTTTGACACCTCCACGGATTGATTTGTTCTAAGCATCTGTTCAGTGATTGGATGGGTTCAGAGTCACCTGGTGACATTATGATGTAGAGCTGTGGTATCATCTGCATAGTTATGGCAGCTAATCTGATAAGGCCAGAGCAACAAAGTGCTGCAAAGGCCAATTGTTATTTGAATGTTAATTTTTCTCCCATCAAATGAATTGACTTTTTGGACGTCTAAGCATGTATGAAAACTCTCCCAGCTTTTTTCTTCTGTCAATCTTTTCATCTTTCTGATCTTTGACTAATAAACATTTTGATCAAGGATCAGATGTGCATGCTTATCATTAATTTAATCTCAATAGAGCTGGATGATAAAGCTGAAATACGTATCACAATATCAGCATTTCATATAAGTCAATATAGATAATTATTGATTTGTTTTAAATATCTGAAGTACCACCAACCTGGTGATGTGACCTTTTCTTCTTTTATCCACAGTGTTCACTCTGCGCTGTTGTTTATTTCTCAGCAGTTATGAGGCACGGTGGCGAAACCTTAACCTGCTGTTGGGCTAGTTACTCAACAAGTTGTTGCCAGGAAACCAAAGAGTGAATGAGTTAGTTGATGCCACCAACCTAGCTTTGCTGGCCGTGAGAGGTTGAGAGGCTGAAGTCTTTCCTCTGCCTACATCCCCCAGAATGCTGTGTGGTTCTGGGTGAGAGTTCAATGAATATTATATGTATTGAATATTGAATATTCTATCACAAGTATTACCTACTGATATTGATCACCCGTCTGTCACGATATATATTGTTTTGGACATATTCTTGGATTTCTATGCCACTTGAGAATTAGAGCTGGACTGTTAAAAACAGCCCATTGCAACCATTATATGTCTCTGAATGGAAGCTGTCTCCTGGCTCTCTTTTCACCTCCCTGATGGATGCTGCTCACACCATTATCCATCCAAATGCAGCTTTATGGATCCCTTTCCACATGTGACCCCAGACCCTGACTACCTGGCTTCGCACTGCTGGAATACCCAGAACAAAGTGTTGCCAGGCTAGCTGTACATTTAGCTGAAACACAGAAATTAACTGATCTGATGACTATCTCACACATCATATACCAAAATCCAAAAACATGCAGTGGAAAGATGTGGGCCCATTTGTAAAAAATGTTAAAATAATTTCTCTGACTGGGAACAGGATCCTAGCGCTTTTCAGTGTTTAAGAAAGCATCGATGTCCAGTTCTGCTGTACTGATAGTGTAGGGGTGGTGTCAGAGATTGCTGTATAAAATAGAGATCCACAAAACAGAAAACAAGGAACAAACTTCTTTTCTTTTAATAAAAAAATCAAATGTGTAACTAAAAAGCTTAATTCATGTTAGAAGGCGAAGACAGAGAAAGGACCAGATAAAACAGTAATACTAAATTGAGTTTCTATCAGTGACAGCTGTCACTTTGTTTCCAGAAGGATCCAGAGTCTCTACCGGCCTGAAATTATTATGATGAACCTGAGCAGTTTTCCCTGCACTTTAATTGCTCTGGGGGGATTGCTGTGTCACTGGCCAGCCGGTGGGCGCCTTGTGTCATGCCTGGGGACCAAAGTGAGAATTTCTGATAGTATAATCATTTCATCAGCTAGTTCACCTGTGTTGATGCAGCCATTAATATTTAATTATAAGGTTGACCATAAGCCATTTTATCTCGATAAATTATTCAAATTTTGTACTAATCCTGTACTTCGTGGATGATAAACAGAATACAGGATAATTTTAATCTGCGGTGCTCCATCAAGTTCTGTCAAAACTTCACCAACAAACCCTGGGTGCACCTGTCCCGGATGCACCTGGGACAGGTGTTTTGGGGATCCTCACCTGGGTATAATTTCTGTTAAGATTCTCTTTGCTACTGTAAAACTAGTAATGTTGGAACAAGGGGAGGCTTCAACCCACCCAGAAAATGTGCAAACCATGGTTAAAACATATTTGGTACGTTGACATAGAGCTAACTCTAGAAAATCCATGGACCAGTGTTGACCTGGTCCCCAAGCTCGTTGTAATTGTTACATTCTGTGATAAACGTTTTGATATCTGACAAATTTCAGACACTTCAAACTGACACCACTATCTACGATGCAGCATGTTTTTTCTTTTTTGGCAGCTGTTTGACTTCAGATAGATAGAGAAATGAAGAAGAGCCACCGCTGATGCCTTTCTGCCCCGGAAGTGTGATAACACATGATTTCCTGCTTTTATACAGGATGAACTTCTTGTTTCTTATGCAAAAAAAAAAAATCAAAAATGGATTCCAGAATGAACAATTTCCACCATTATTTCAATTTGAAGAAAATTACACCCATTCTTTCAGTAATTTATAACAATATATTCCTGCGGTTTTGATCTACAGTGGAAGAGTTATAGTCAGAAAAAGGTTCATTTGATCAGAATATTTGCAGAAGAGCAGAAGTTTATGTGAAAGTGATAAGGTATTCTGGATACGCCTGGATGTCGTTGAAAACAATAAACATAGATGGATTATTCGGTTTGTCAGTGACGCTGTCATACAGGTCTGCAGCACTGCCAGATTTGGCTGGGGGTGCGATCATGTTAGCACTTCCCCGGGTGTAGTCTCCAACAAGAACCAAGGCCTGGTACATGCGCTTGTGACCCTGATTGTCGGGTGTAGCGTAACCCCCAGCTGAATACGCAGGGTCTACAGCAAAGTAAGAGCCTTTACCGTACATGGCACCTGCAGGAAATAGAACAGGATAAGTCACAGATGGTGAAGTAAATACAGTGTTAAGATCTTTAGAGGTTGAAATATATTAACTTATCTCCAAAATACATCAAATCAAAGATAATATTTGAGTACAGAGAAGTTAAAGCTAAACTATTTTAGGTAGCAGGAAACCAGACACAAGACAGATAAACAAAGGTCTAAAGAGAAGGGGTCCAAATACAGAGCACTGGGGTACAACTTAAGGAAAAGATGCTATCTTGACACTTGTTTTGGTCGTAAGAGCTTCAAAGCACCAAATTCTAAAATCATTGTATTTTTTTCTGTTTTCACTTCTTCAACATGGAATATTGAGTGTGATAAATTTTACCATGCATTCCTGCGTAGCTCCGGTTGAAGCCTTTAGAGTTGATCAGGTCGATGGAGGTGGCCGTGGTACCGTGATACAGCAGCTTTTCATTGTTGGTGTGTTGGTTCTTCAGCTCCATTTGCTTCTTCAGGAGCTGGTAGCTCTGCCACAGCGTCGTATTTTGGACCCGTTCGATCTGCCGACATAGTTTAAACCACATGTTCGTGATTCTGAGATCAAATCCTAGACATGTAGTTATTAGTCTTACTAGAGTCATAGGCGTATCTAACATGGGGTATGTGTGGGACATGTCCACTTCCTGTGTCTGTGCCCTCTGTCTCCCGTACTTTTTCAGCCATTACAACTGTTAACATCTTAACAATCGGTTGTTAAGATGTGGTAACGTGATTTTCAGAGCTGTCTTACACATGCTCATGCCGGCTACACCTGTGGATCTGGGGGGAGGACCTGCTGCTGAGCAGAACTGCACAGGCTGCGTGTTGTTCAGCAACTAGCCAGAGCCAAAAGGCAAAGATCTTTGCTGTTTTCTTCCAAACAAACTGTGTAAGTTGAGTATTGCTGTTGCATTCATATGATGTTAGCTAAATGATGACCAGTTAATCCATGCCAGTTTCTCATATTAAGCTGGTTAACAAGAAAACTAACATTACCTATTATACATCCCTTGCTATTTAGTTGATGCCAGGAATAAACCCAGTCCTCCTGTACAGAAGTTGTGCTCACTGTTACTTTCCATATATTTAAAATAAAAAAAGAAAGAAATTTACTGTCACAAACAAGTCAGGGAGGAGACATTAGACCAGAGGCCAGCAGTAGACACACTAGCTGTGTTTCCATTACAAAGGCATGCAAGTCTCTGTCGATTTTCTGCTAATGTCGAAAAAACACAATTTCACAATTGCAGTGTTTCCATTACATAAGAAATGAAATTAAAATCACACGTGAATAAGCGTGTTCACGCGATAAGTCATTAAAAACATGCCGCGCCGTGTTCCTCCAACTACTTCCTGTTGCCGTGTTCTTCGTGGTTTACACCAGCGGCAACATCCGGTTGTTGATCATGTGACTCGTGTGACGTGAAATAAGTGTTTCCATTGCAGTTTTGCGAAATAAACCAATTTTGATACAGCCAGAAATCACCTCATCCTAACGCCAAAACTTTTTCTCAAAAAAAAGGAGATTTTTTTTTTTTTTTTTTTTAAGCTGGCGTGTTTCCACTCAGCGAATCTATTTTTGTTATTTCAAATTGTGCAGTTTCAAGGTTAATGGAAACGCAGCGAGTGATGCAGGGTCTTCTCAGGTAAGGAGAGGTTATAACTTGCTGAGAAAAAGAGATCTGCTGCAGGGAGAAACCAGGCAGGTATCAGGACAGGGTTTTTAGATATTTCAGAATTCCTCTCATTCACGCTCCAAAATATTTTTTGACTGTATTATACGTAGCACAGGGAGAAGGCCATGTGTAGCTGATATTTAGACTTTTGCATTTTTTTTTTATTTTCAGATACTATTTTATTTGAGCTGTTAGAATGTCATGAGTCTGTTATACAGGAAGGCTGCACGATACATCGCGAATATATTGTCATCCCAATATTACTGTGTGCAATATTCATATTGCAAAGGACTGTTTGCAGTGCAATAATTGTTGACTGATATATTCAAAGTGTCCTGAACTTGCATTTTACAAGTTAATGGAATCTTCAGCATGATGGACAGAGTCTTATGGGTGCATATGATCAGATTGATGACACCACCCAAAATGCTAAAGGCTAAAGGTCAGAAGGTGATGAAAGCATAGATGACAAAGGAAGGATAGAAGGAAATAAGCATATTTCACAACTGTTATCATCATTGCAATGTTTACCAATATAATCGTCATAGCAAGATTTTCTAATATCATGAAGTCCTATTATACAGCAACAGTCTTCCGTCAGAGGCTTCTTCAGATATGTTGCAAGACTGACTGCTACCGGAGATTCTTCCTGCCCACAGCATCACTATCCATAATGACTATGGAGATACTTGGATGATATGAGTTATGACAACATTTCATTTCCCTTTGGGATCAATAAAGTATTG
Organism: Anableps anableps; assembly: GCA_014839685.1. Lineage (NCBI taxonomy): Eukaryota > Metazoa > Chordata > Actinopteri > Cyprinodontiformes > Anablepidae > Anableps > Anableps anableps. Next base: position 41,761,358 of record CM026066.1, on the reverse strand, counting down.
AACACGGAGACACAACCATACGTCTCCTCTCAGGTCTGCTCAGAAAGGCCAAACAAGCTAACATGGTTGCTTTGGGACTGGAGCTGGATTATCTGGAGACAATCCACACATTTACGACTTGAACATGCAAACTCCACACAGAGAGAAGTGGACTACAGCTGGAGTGTCCTTACTGTGGGAAGCAGTGTCGATAAGTGAACCACCATGCTGCTTAGTAAGAACAGTTGCATCCTGAATATTAGCTTAAAACAAGTCACTGATCTAACATGTTTGCATACCAATAATCCCTCTTCTCTGTTTTGTTTGGTGCATGGCTGCCCACTCTATACAGCGTTTATCTATTGTGTATTTTTCTAGGACTTTCCGAAATAGTCCTTGTTGGAACTACCATCATATTTTGAGACTTTTCTGACCTCATGACCTCATGTATTCTGTGTTTGCCTTCTTGTTTGATTTTCTTTTTCAGTTACATTCTGGAGGTCCAACTGGTTCCAGTTCAGTCTTTGCATGTTTTATGTTCTGAGGATGAACGTACCTGGATGATGTTCAGAGAAAGTCCGTTTTTTGTAACTTCTGCCAACACGTTGTTGTATTCCTGGGACCCAGCAGTCAGGGTAACCCGCTTCACCAGACTGCCCTTCATGTCTTCCCAGTGTGAAGGGAGGGGAGCATCAGGAGCTACAAGAAGAAGAACTTTTAATTCAGGCTGAACTGAGGAAAATCTTTTTATTGCTTCAAGAACATGTGTGAAATGTTTGTTTTAGAAATGTGCAGCATGATGTCATTTCCTTTCCCCTCACCCAGAGCCTGGTAACACTCTCTGAACCTGTCTAATCATGGTTGGATCAACTGATTCACTCACTTCTCAAGTCTTTTCTCATCAGCTCCAGGTGTTTCTGTCCTTTGGTGGAAACAGCCTTTCTAAGCACCGGATCGGCCTTGAAGGTATCATTTTTGATTTTGATCGTCACGCTTTGTTTTTTCTCAAGAGCTTCTTCAAGCTGGAGGTTGGTGTAGATGTCAAATGACACCACTGACCCATTTTGGTGCTGGAACTTCCATTCCACCAGTCCACTCACCAGTATGGCTCTATTCTTCAAATTCTCATTTCTCTCCACCTTTCGGATGATGTTCCTAAGGAGCACCAAAAACATGAGAAAACACTTACAAATAATTTACTGACTACATGCCTTTAAGAAACGTATCGTCTGTTTGCTGACCTGATGTCTGACTCGGCTGTCAAGACGTCTCTGGTCAGACCTTCCAGGTGGATCTTGGGCTCCTGACCTTCCTGTCCTCTGTCCAGACGGATGCTCACCGTCAGATTCCTCTGCAGGGCCTGGAGCTCGTTGATGTCAGCCTGAGTGAACTGGTTAATGAACTGGTCACTGATGGTTCTCTGGGCCTGCTCGTTCAGAATAAGCTCACTGATCTTCTTCTTAGCCATGTTCAAATTCTGTGGTGGAAAGAAAAGCCAGATAACGGGTGAGGATCTAGAGGATGGGTTTGACAGCAAGGTTGTTGTTCTCAGCCTTTAAATGTTAAAACGTTCTGCGGACCATGAACGATTAAAGAGATAAAATGACTTCCAGTTTGTCACACAGATTCTCATACGAACCCTTTGGTTGTCAGAACACAGCTGAAACACAGCGGGATCAAACTCCTGCCTCTCCAGAACAAAGTCGGTACTGCTTTGCTGCTCCGCTCCAAATCCAAGAAATGATGTAAAGGTGTCTGAAATCAGATCAAAAACTATTTTTATCATGTGGTATTACTACCATTTATATTTGACTTTTTCTGACTTATAGTCAAGTGTTAAAAACTGTTTGAACATTACTTCCAATACTTCTGCAGATTTATGATCTAAAGATACATCTTTATGATTTCCAGCAGGGAGGACCACCTTGTGTTGTGTTTCTGTAGAAATCTAAAGACTTACAGTAAGATTAAATGACATTTTGTGGTGAGTTTATATTATTCCTTGTCCAGAGAAGCAAAAGTATTTTCCTCACATAGTGGTCAGATATTTGATTTGATTAATGGAAGTACATAGTCTCACCCAACACCTACCTACTAGTCTATAAGGATGAAAGTAATTTTTTTCCAGATATGACAGTAGGATGATACCTTTGATCTTGTTGAAGATGCTTTTTTCCTCCACCTCTTCTCCCTGCCTCTTCTTCATGCTGTTGTGGAATTCAGTGATCATGACTGTTTGAAAGATCAGGATCTTCACACTGCAAAGAAACTTTGGGTGCTTCTTCCTCACAAAGTCCACCACCGCACCGATCATGGCGTCGGCCACCGCCGATGGACTGACATGTCCCTGACCTGGATAGGATGTGAGGACCAACAGAACTGATGGTGATGAAGATGAAAAGTGAAAAATGTCTGCTTAAAAATTTACAAAGTAGGAAGCAACAATATGGCGTAGCAACACTTGGACTGGGTTTGAATCTATCTGTCCAAATTTACTTTATTGCTTTATATCCACACCTTCACGTCTGCAGCCAGTTTAGACAGTAAAACCTGTGTGACTCTAAAATATGCAGTGAGGCGTAATCCTACAACATCAACCGCAACTGTATTTTTGGGGGGCTTGTCCAGGATACTTTACTTTTTAACAAATTATTTGTAATACCCTTATTGTTCCCCCAGGGGGGAAATTACATTTTTCAGTACAGCCCATCCAAGGTAGACAGGTGACTGAAGCTGCAGCCATCTTGGGAAGCACTACCCTTTAGGCAAGGTGGGTGAAGTGTCTTGCTCAAAGACAAAATAATGGAGACTGAGGAACCAGCAACCCGCCGATTACAGGACAAACTCCTACCACCATCGCCCCTTCAGTTAATCCATGAGATGCATGGATGAGTCTGATGGTGAACTAGTTTTACTGTTTTTATGGTTCAACAAGACAACAAAGCCAAGCAGTGCATAATAAAAATCTCTATTTTGCTAAGACTCTACCTTTCAAATTGTTAATACTTGGTTTATGCCAAGCTAGTTTTTGGGACAAGTTTTTATGCAGCTAAACAGAAAAATGGGAGCAAAATAATCTGATTCTGGTGGTGATCTGTGATGAGAGGCCAAAAACAATCAGAAGGAAAAAAAGATCATTATTATTCAAAAATGCCTAAATGTGTAGATAAATATCACCAGTGTTGTATTTTTAGTGTGAGGTAAGAAAAGTGAAACAAGAGGGCAAAAATTTTGTTCCCAGCACAGACCTGTTCCCAGAGCTGGGAAGGCGACCGATCTGAACTTGTTCTCCTCGCAGACCTTCAGGACTCCCTGAACCATTTCCTTAATCTTAGCAGCATCATTCTGACCGACGATGTGGATGATGTTGCTGGAGGGAAGCTGACCGCCTGAGGTCATGATCATGGCACGAGGCGTGTAGCCTGGAGAATTCACTGCAGAGAGGAAACATGTTCATTCACACAGTGTGGGGATAACATCATATTTCAGAACAGTTTACATATGTCTCTGACAGCAATCACACAGTTACTTCTGTTTTTAAAAAAAGAAAATCCTTAAAATAGGCTCAATGTTCGCCAAGTCAAATTCACACATGGCAAGAGAGTTTCAACAGAAACTGAAGTATAGTCCCTTTTTCTTCAGTGACCTAAATATTTTCTCTTCACTAGTAAAGTTCAGGCAAGCATAAATAAATAAACTGAGGACAGATTTTTTTTTTTTTTTGCATTTTATATAAATCTTAAATTAAGAAAGTTTTATTTACTTTAAATATTAAATCTTAACCTTCCGGTTTCTAATTTTGGCAACATACTTTATGTTAAATTGTGTAGAATAAATGTATTAAATAAAGATAAATACATACAACTCCTCTGAAATGGATAGTAAAACTCTAAAATGTTGATTTTACAGCCGGAGAACCATGAAAACTAAAATGTTTCATCTTTAAGTATAGCTGTAGATGCAGAAGTTGTGCTCAAAATGACACAAAACAATAACAAGAAACACACCGATCTGTGCACACTCCATCACAACCGTTTGTCCGGCGTTGTCCAAGATCGCCTTGGAAACACCTGAAAAATAAGGAAAAAACACAGATCAGCTGAACCGAATCAGTAAAATGTCTCTAATTCTGCTGCTGAGTTTAATCAACAGACGTAAAATAATCCTGGTTTTTCCATTCAACCTAAATTTTTCCATCACTTCCAGTTTTCTACATCCTCCCTTTATTCCATATGACTGGATTGATTACATTTTCAGTTTTTTACAGTCGGAGTCGTGCTGGGAGGAAGCGGCCACACCTCAACCCAGCTAAACCATATCTATCAAAGCGCTGCAGTCATATTCTGCTGTCCTCTCCTGTCGTCTTTGTTCACATATTTATATATTAATATGACAGAATTATAATAAAGATGCTCCATTAATTCCATATATTTCTATTTATGTTAGGTTGTAAGCAAAGTTGAAAATCAGGTTAAAAACTTTCACTTTCTGAGTGAATTTCTAATTGTGGTCACTTTTAAAGTAACGAATGGCTAACCTACTTAAAGAAGGTTAAAAAGAACATTCAGTCACACAACGTTAAAAAAGTCTACAACAAATAAAGGTTTGAAATGAGACAATGTTTTAAAGATCTTTTCTGCTGTTTCAGAAACCTGTAAGCAAAGATCTGGACCTTTCAGCTCTCACTGTGAAGACATGACACTTATGGTTTCTACAGTGGAGTTTAAACAGAGGGGAGAGGCAACATCACATGCTTTCCACATTACAAACACATAAAGACAACCAGTAGCAACCTATCACCTGCTTGAAGGCTGAAGTTCTGATTGGATGAGTTCACGATGACATCACAGGCCTCCTTGGTGATGTCTCCTGACGACACCTCAAGAGTGAGCTGACCCATCTGCATCTGGTAGACGCCGAGGGAGGGGGACGAGACCGTGCTGAAGGACGCTGATGTTGAGACACAAAAAGAACTGATTCAGGATTTAAACATCTCTGTTTTTATTGGAGGTAAATGTTCCATCGAACAGCAGCTAAAGGTCCTGGTTGCTCTGTCTTCTGTTCACTCAGCAACCTGAATACAAGGAGGTGAGGGGAGTTTCATTATCTGACACCATTTATACAGAAGATCATTCAGAGTTTCACAGGAAACCACCAGAACAGGAGTAAAGAGAATTACAATAAAACTCTGATGGTAAAATGCGAGCATCACATAGGTAATGATCAGGCATCAGGTGGTGTTGAGATGATGATCAGGCATGAAATCTGGGTGTAGTGACAGACTCAGACCTCGGGTCTCATTTATAAAGGATTGCACAGGATTCATACTAAAACTGTATGTATGCCAAAAAGGCAAAAATGGCCAAAGAAAATTCAGATTTATAAAACCATGCATACGCACACCAGCACACAATTTTCCTTTATAAGTCACAATTGTACCTCAAAGTTTGCACACAAGGTCCTGCCTCAGGTTCTGCTCTCTACACCCCCACTTTCAACCATAAATGGTTGGTGCAAAGCAGCTCATGAATGTCAGTGTTTACTTAAATGAGGCAGCTGATCAATGTTATTTCATGATTAACAGGGGAAAATAAGAATAATAAGAATACCTTTATTAGTCCCCCAGGGGGGATTTTACATTTCAGTACAGCCTGTCCAAGGGTAGATAGGTGGTGTCTGAGGCTGCAGCCATCTTGGGAGGCGCTGCCCTTAAATAAGGGGGAAAACGCAGTTTCCCCAAGGCAGACAGCGATGTGAGTGAAGTGGAGAGTTGAAAACATAATTTCTGAAAGACCATCGACGTGAAATCCAGTTTTTACACCGCCCCTGCCATTTTAGGAGCCATGCTCCACAGTGGAGCGTGCACTGGTGTGAGGGATACTAAAGTGCACCTCCTCTGTGCTCTGGGTGTTTTGAAAGGGGGTTAGGGACCAGCGCCTGGAGGTGTAGCCACTGTCCCCTGCAGGTTATACTGGAATAGTGAATCATCAGGCCCTAATCATTTGAATACCACTAATTAGTTTTTTTTAAGGACTCGTGTTTTCCCACAGTGTAGGAAAATCTGATGCATTGACTGGTCATGTTAACAACGCCATCAGGACGGGAGGCAGCGCTGGCTGTGATCTCCCAGACCGATGGAGAACTTTACAGAATTAGGTTGCTCCTTAAAGTGGATTCAAGTGGGTAGTTAATTAATTGTTGATTAATTCAAACACATACCTGTCGACTAATTCCTGCTGGGGGTTGGCTGGCTGGTTGCCAGAAACCCCAACAGCTGTAATGGGACAGGGATGACGTCGTTCCAGTGGGTCAGTCTCTCCAATACTGGACCCAGTTCAGCACATGGATCCTAGAGCAGTGCTCCAGACTCTAAAACAGCCTATCAGCCAGTCATCATCATGGGACAGAAGATCTCAGTGATCCCTGAAAATATGCTCCCTCCTCCCATTTAGAACGTCTTCCAGCAGCTCCAATGCATCCATGGCGCAGCATTACGCATGGGTGTCACTACACTATTTAGATATTTGCAGCAATTGCTGTGAATGCTTCACATCTCGTCATAATTTATCCTTAATCTGTGGTTAAAAATTATTATGAAATAAATAAATAATAAAATAAAACTGGGGTATGTCTCCCCTTGGTGATCATCAGGGAGAGGAATGTGACAGTGAGAAAACGTTTAAATGTTGTGCAGACTTTGGTTTCGGACTGAAGCTGCCTTATAGTTCTGTTTTGTTTCTTTGACAGGTCCTCATGTATAGTTATGGCTCACCTCCGAAAGGATATATCAAACTGCATTTTTGAATGCTTATGATAAAGCGATCTATGGCTAAAGTTTAATGTGTTGTTAAAGATCTGAAGGAATCATGATGAAGTATGGCTTAAATTCCCCACCTCACCATCTGTGTTACCCCCCCCCAGTTTCCAAAACAAGTACGCATGGGTCAGTGTGTGTGTGAGGGACTGCGTATTTTTCCATCAAGTTTGTTTTTTATAGATCACAACCTTTGTGTGGAAAGTGATGTATGCAAGTTTCAGGCCCGGTTTTGTGCATATTCAAGCTTTATAAATGAGAGCCCTGAACCTTCAGAGACACATAAAGACAGTTACAAAGTCAGCCTTCTATCACCTGAAGAACATTTCCAGGATCAAAGGACTAATGTTTCAACAAGATCTAGAGAAACTCATCCATGCGTTTATCTTTAGTCGCATTGATTACTGCAACAGTGTCTTCACAGGTCTTCCTAAAAAAATCAACAAAAAAATCAAATCAGACAGCTGCACCTGATCCAGAACGCTGCTGCTTGCATTCCCACTAAGACCAGGAAGCTAGAGCACATCACCCCAGTTCTAGAGTCCTTCCACTGGCTCCCTGGAGCTCAGAGAACAGACTTTAAAATACTTCTGGTAGTTCATAAATCTCTGAATGACTTAGCACCAAAACACATTACAGACCTGTTGTCATTGTATCAACCTTCCAGACCACTCAGGTCTTCTGGTTCTGGTCTGCTCTGCATCCCCAGAACCAGAACCAAACATGGAGAAGCAGCTTTCAGTTTTTATGCACTGCTAATCTGGAACAAACTCCCAGAAAACTGTAAAACAGCTGAAACACTGAGTTCCTTTAAATCAAGGCTGAAACCCACCTGGTTAGAGCTGCCTTTGATTAATAAACAAGAACATCGTTAGTTTTAGTCTCCATTCCAACTTTTCATTCCTTTTTTGATTTTGCCACTGCAATGTGATGTTTTTGTTTTTCTACTGTTTTATGCTGTCATCATGTAAAGTGGCACACAAAAAAATTCAGCTGTATGAAACCGTGGCTGCTCACCTTTCCTTCATACATCCCACTTTGTGTGAAATAGAGCACAGCTGCAGGAGCGTCAGGACAGCCCTGTCTCCGCGCATAAATACATATGCACAGTAGTATAAATACTAATCTCAGCCGCTCTGAAAACAAGAAACTGCTGAAATCATTGAAGGTTTTCCTACCGGAGGTCTGTTGTGATCTGCCAAACTGCTGCTGAGCAGAAGACCTGGTCCTGGTAGAACCCTCTGCTCCATGTTGGACGTTCCCTGGCGACATCTGACCACTGAACTCTCTGGTGAAACACTAACAACAGCACATGTTGAGTTTTTGATGTTCTTTTTCCTAAAACAGCTGTATGATCACCTGACTGCAGAAAGTTCCTCTCACATCGGTGGTTTGGTGGTCACTGGGGTGAACCACAATCACCACCTCCCTCAGATGACGAGGTGAGACCCTGCGGCTGAACAAGTGGATCTCCCTCAGCAGAACTTTGGACACCACGTGTTTGGGGAAGCTCAGGTTTCCGGTTCCGATGGCCGGGAAGGACAGCGAGGCCATCTGAAGCTTCTCGGCCTCCTCCAGACAGTAAGTGATGATGTCTGTTAACTCCTGACAGAAGCAGCAGACACAGAGAGTCAGACAGAGTTGGTTTGACTTTGATGAAGAAGAGAGAAAGACAAATGTCTGATGTTCTGACCTGACTTCAAGGCATTTTCTGCTATGGGGACAATAATCGAGTGAAACTGAAATACTGTACTGAAAGAACTCTAGGAGAACTCAAACTTGGAGTTTTCTTAGTGTTTACATCCTTTAGTGTTTAGTCAGAACTGGTTCTGCGGTGTCTCTGTCTGTGGAGGCCTGGAAATAAAACAACCCGAACGACCTCTCACCTTCTCCGCCTGGCCGCCTCCGTTGTCCCAACACGGGCAGGCGGCATGAAAGACCTTCTGACACTGCAGGTTGAAGCCGTCAGTGATGACCACGTCTCCGAACTGCAGCGTGGACACGCCGGCCTCAGTCAGGATGGCCGTCTGCAGGTTTTCGCCCGCCGCCATGGAGATGGCTTTGGCGACAGCTCCCTGGCTCAGGTTCATGTTCTCTGCAACCGTATTGACGATGACGTCGGTCTGTGGACCAAGATCACAACAGTTCCAACAATGAACCGTCTGCTGATCAGAGCTTCCATTAAACAACCACACAGAAAACAACGAACAGTTTAGCAGAATAGCCGGAGAGTTCTCTCTGTTACCCAACATCAGCATCACACCCACTAAAAGCATCAAACTGCATTAAACAAGAATTCAGACGCAAAAACTAACTTCAATAGGGTGAAAAACTGAAGCTGGTTTGTTTTTCTCCTGCTAATATAAAACTGCTGATCACTGCATATTTTGTGAAGGAATCAAACCAGCAACCTGCCTTTAAAATAAGGTGAGAAACAGTGAAAAGAGTGAAAAGATCCAGCTTTTAAAGAAGAGTCACTGGATTTGAAATGAGACAAACAGAACTCCTTAAATGTTGAAGTTTGAGCTGCAGGGGGCGCTGTTGCAGAGAAAGAATGAGCAGTGAAAGACAATGGAGGTTCAACAGCAAATAAAAACTGACCATTGAAAGGATTCATCAGCTGAAAGGTTAAACTGAGGCAGAATCTGGTATCAAATTCCTGTAGTTTATGTTCTGAAACACAGAATATTTTTATTCTGTTTGCCTTAAATTTAAGCAGCAAAATTTGTATTTCCTCCTCAATGTCTGATACTTTAGATCAAACAAATGTTTATTAATAAATAAGCAAATATAAATTAAGTCCAAATATCTACTGAGCAACTGAGGTTTGCTTGTGTTGCTTCCTCTGAGAGTTGAACAAATCTGCAGCCGTGCAAAACGATTGGACTCTATCTGCACTGATATGAATCATACATCGTTGTAGATGATTAGTTAATCTGTAGTTGGAGATGAAATCAACACCACTGTTCATACAAGCCCCAGAGATTAGTTTCTGCTGACTGTCCTCTGCTTTTTGAAAGAGTGTCTGCCCAGATGTCCAACATGTCCAGACTTCCTGCACTATCTAGTGACTCTGAAAATCTGAACCCCTCTGAATATTAAAACACAAGAATACTGGAAACAGTCTGAATGATTCCTTCAAGCAGCAAACAGATTTATGGGTCTATGGGATCATTTTTATTTGCTCATTGACTTCCAGAGTTTCTAGATGTTCCTTGAACTACTCACAGTCTGGTTCTGAATGTTTCCTTTGCAGAGAACAATCTTCAGACCACCAGGTGTGATCTGCTCCAACCTTCCAGACCTGAAATCATCACAAAAAGTCTCTTCAAGCATCACTCTGAGTTTTCAGACTCACTTTAATGAAATATGAAGTAAAATCTGGCCTCAACAAAAAGACAAAAAAGGTAGGCTTACCCTCCATGCGCTCCATGTCTGTTCTGTTCCCTGGAGTTCTGACCTCCCTCGTTAGGCTGATGATTGCCCTGATAACCTCCTCCTCTTCCTCTTCTCTCTCCAGACCATGAACCTCTGCCTCGTCCTCTCTGATGTCCGCTGGTGGAAAACAACGGAAGTCATTTGTGATCCTTCTAAGAAACGACTTCAGAAACAGATCTGTGGAGTTCCTCCAGCTGTTAAAAACTAGCTGCTGGTTTTACTTCAAACAGGAAACATTCTCACATTCTCAGTTCAGCCAACTTAAACAGCTGTAAAAATCTGATTTCTGGGCTCCTAAGTTAAAGTAGGAGAGGTTGCAGTTGATATTTTGGTTCAACAAACCCATGTTTGATTGACCTGAAGATGAAAAACCAAATATTCTGTTGGTTCATGTTTTTATGTTCCAAATAGCTAATACGAGAGCGAACGGTTCATTAACCTGAGCTAAAGTTCAGTTTTCACTGAAACTAGAAATAAAATGTAAAATTAAGACAAAAAGAACAATATTTAACGTAAACCTGTAGTCTTTGATTCAAAGGAATATTTTCTCTTGCTGCTTTTAATGGAACTTGCAGCAGAAAGATTCTGGGTTCGAATTCCGGCCTTCATATGTTCTTCCTGTGCATGCGTAGATTCTCTCTGGGTACTCCAGGTATAGACAAGAAGGGATAGAGGATGGATGGATGTTTCATTTCTTCCTCTGAGTAAATCCTCCTCCATCACTAAACCATGAAACCGAAGTCAAATTTCTTTTTTGTGCACAACATTGACACATACAGAGTTGATTCCTGACCTCAGAACCTTTCAGGCATATCTTTCCTTCTTCTCTCTCTCTGCCTATTTCTTGTCTGATTACTACATACAAAGATTATAGGTGCCATAAAATGGGATTTTTCTACATGGCGAAACGATAATTGGGTCTGCTGAACGCCAGACCCAAACAATGGACTGAAACTATTTATAAGTTCAGTAGTAAACAACATTCTTCTGTCTCTGCAAACATCCACCTGACTTTTAAACCCATTTAGCCCTTGGAAGTATTTAGTCTTCTGGGATAGTCCCCCAGTTTCATTTATGTTTGTGAAGCCGTAAAGCTCCAGAAGCACACTGGGATTCCAGTCAAAAAGGATGTGATACCTACAATGTGCCAGCAGGTGGCGATAACATCAGTATTTAAGACAGAGCAGAAAATGGGTTGAATTTAAACAGCTCTTTTCTATTCATACCAACCACTCAAAGCACAACACTAGAGCCACATTCATCCAGTTCCACTTAAAAACATGAGCATATCCATGCAGCGATGCACAGTCTTGTCTTGGATTGTCAGACACCTGCTCTTCTGAGTTGCCCTCAAAAAATCTCCTGAAGATGGCTAAAGCCGTGCTAGACTAAAGATGTAAACAATTGTATCTTGTGTTTTCTTTGACACCATAGATGACTTCCTCTGTTCTTCACTTCTTCAGCTTAGTTTTGAAGTTTAACAGAAGACAAATAACCTGTCCACCCAAACAGAGGGTGCCCACCATACTGGGTCCTTTTCCTCTGTTTTATCAGAATCAAAAGGAGTTCCTCAGGGCTCCATGTTAGTAAGTATCTGTTATTGAGGACAGGGCCTACACAGACACATCCCTCTATACTACCAGTAAATAATAACTTCTCATTAAACTTACCCTGCAGCTCCCTTGGGTTTCCCGCCTGCCTGCTGTGGAACCGTCATAGTGGGTTCGAGATCGCTGAACTCCCTGTTGACGGCTGCTGCCATCACCCTGACGGTGGCATCATTGTTATCGACCAGGTGAAGCTCGGTTAAGGATCCCGGACCTCTGGGATTGTCGCAGTATTCCCGCACAGCCTGGGCGATGGTCTTGGTGCAGAGGTCCACAGGAAAACCAAACACACCAGAGCTGATTGCTGGCATTGCTACGGTGGAGCAGTTGACCTTCTCAGCTTGTATCAAGCTCTCTCTAACTGCAGATTTTAGACGAAATATCGACGTCTTCTTGTCAGAATCAGAGTAGCGTGGACCAACTGCATGTACGACGTACTTGCAGGGCAGACTGCATGCATCTGTCACAATGGCTTCTCCTGGGCGTACCTTCCCATGTTTAGCTACATGGTCATTGCTGATCACCTGTAGTTTTGGTCCGGCAGCTTTCAGCAGCGCCAAAGCCAAACCGCCAATGTGCTGCAAGTCTTCGTTAGCAGCATTGACAACAGCGTCGACATGAAAGCTGCAGATATCTGCCCTGCTGACAGAAACAAGAACTCCACTGGTTGTTCGCACCTTGCAGTAACAAATGCCAGGCTCTTCTTCAACATTCCCTTCCTCCTCCTCTTCATCATCTTGAATCTCTGGTTGAAGCATCACCACACAGCTGAACTCTGCCATCACCGGAGGCAAGAACAGGCTTCCTTGGGACTGGAAATACTTCTTGGCTCCAGGTTTGTCCACAGTTAAGGTGTCAGTAAAGAGAGCACTGGCCATTTCCTGAAAGTGGGATCTAGCTTTCTGGGCAAAAAGACGAGCCCCGCTGAAGACGATCTTTGGTCTTTCTGGATCAAACATGACAGAAACATTGTTGTCCTTTTCAATGCTTGACCAAAGTTCACGTTTGTTCTTCTGAATAAACTGAACAACAGCAAAGGACTTGACGTGAAAGACCTCACGAACTTGTGAGTAGTTTTGAATGAACTCCCTCAGACTGGTGCTGACTTCTTTGACAGGATTGCTAAAGCCGGCCACCGTTACTTTGTCTCTTCTGTCTGGATGGATCAAAATGATGACAGTTTTGTTGTTGGAGGAGTTGTAGGTGTCTAAGAGCTCTCCTTTCAGGTCTTTCCAGTTCTGAAGGTTCAAAACTTCCTGATCTTTCACATCCAAATTCTGCACAAACAAATCTTTCTTCATCTTACTTTCAGCATCGGCCAGGGCTTTGTCAGAGCTTCCCATTAAGAAAATCCCTGTGGTGTCAGTGCAGTAGACGGCACTGATGCCTTGTGAAGTGAATAGACTCTTTGACATGCCCATGGGATCCACTGTTCGGAGGTACTCCAGAAGGCCTGGAGGGATATTTAGATGTTTTTTTTTCATATTAAAATTTTTCTCTAAGATCCAGGATTTGAGTTTGTACACTTCAGCAGGGAGTCCTGTAATGGTCAGCTTCCCTGTGGCTTCTTTGTACAAGAGCTTCAACTCAGGAGAAATGTCCAAGGCAGCTTTCTGCAGCCCTTCCTCCTTCAGGATGTAGAAATAAGCAGGAGAAAATTCCATTCCCTCAGTTACACCTTTGGTCTGCCGTTCAATTTGACTCATTAATGTAAGGATGATGTTTTCTACAGGCGCTCGGATTTTCTTTATATCATCGACTCTGCCAGCGACGGTCACAACCTCTCTGGATGGATCAAAGACCACTAAGGCATCTTCCTTCACAACCCAACGGACTTCCTTCTCAGCAGCTCTCCATGCTTCTGTGTTTGTGTCGCATTCAAAGGCCGAGTACTGAGCCATGAGTTTGCAGAAGGCGTCCCTAGCCGCCCCTGCCCAGTTGTCTACGTCTTTAGCAGTCAGACCTTTCTGCCTCAGAAAACTCGGCAAGGGGCTGAGTTTCACCTCAGGCTGGTCCAAATCTACGCTGCAGAAATGCGGACGCATCTGATCGTTGATGCTTTTCAGCATTTTCTTCTGTAGGAGGAATTTCCAGATGAAGTGCAGAACCTTCTCAGTGATGGGCTCCGGCATCTTCCACGCTGGCCGCTCTTTGCCGTACAGAGCAGTTCCTAATGACTCATAGTAGGGATAGAGCTTGAAAGAGATGGATCGCATCACATGGTCTTCTTTAACGCAGATGCTTTGCACAACTGCAGCAAGACACAAAGAACACAGAGAAAAGGTTAAAGGCTACTTTTAGCAGCTAATCAAGTTGGAGCTAAATCTGGGAAGTCTTTCGGAATAAAAACTGGTTTGAGCGCCATGTCCCAGGAGCTCTGGATCCAAAGTATACAGGTGACTGGATTGTTTCTGCTCCGGCCAAATGAATAAACCTTAATCCTGGTTTTATTCCGAATTCTGCAGAAGGAACCTTATAATTAAAGGGTCCCCAAGATCGCCCTTGACAAGCCAACACTGACTGCCTTTGTGGTTTTCCAAATTATTAAATTATCAATAATTGATAGATTATGAATCAACTCTCCAAAAAAGGTTACTGATTTCTAATTCAGTTAAAAATTAATAAAACATTACTTCCTTAAAATAAAGTTCTGCTTTTTGAATTGTGAAGTGATTATTTGGAATACATACCAAGTCTGTCAACTTGTTTAAACTAATTCTTAAATTAATTTAGAGTTAACTGGCCTCACCAGCAAAACTCTTAAATATAATCCTTGGTTTTTAAGCATACATGTTCATACTGGACTGTGATATTACAACAAATCATTCTTTGGGTCATTTCTTGTTTTATTTGTTACATATTTCTGGCGTTGCTGTGTAAAGAATGCACTGCATATTTTGCTATAAATCAGTCTGAATTAGTTAAAACTAATTAAGAGAAGTGAGAGAGAAGTGCCTGTGTTTATTCCATGGATGCATAATTTCTAATATCAGTGTTAGACTTATGCTGTCATCTATTATTTCAAAACCTCAGCTTTATCAGACAGGTATTTATAAACAATAGCTGAGACTGAACCATTTGGCTATTATTTTCTTGATAATGAAGTGGTGCCCCGACTTTGTAATTTTGATATAAATTACTAGTTTTATTATTAATAATTGCTATAAGCAATTATTTATAGTTATTCACAGCCAAACTTGACTCCTATTTCTGCACAACATTATTGATGAAGAACCAGAGAAAATAAGGAAAACCTTTAGGGTCCCTGAAGGTGACGATGGCCGCCTGCTCCTCTGGGATCATGACGACATGCTCTGGCAGCTCCCAGTGCTTCTCAAACCACATCTCAATCATGTCTGTAAGCGAATCAGGAGGAATTCAAACAAAGATCTATGACAGGAAATATGTTAAAAAGATGTACAAATTTTAATAACACTACTTTTTATGTCATTTAGGTTAAGAATATTAATTCCATTGATAATAAAAAGAGACCAGAGTGTCTCTCACTCTCCCAAAAATCAAAGTGAGGAAGAAGATAAACCAAAACTGCATAAATATTAAAATTTTAACAGTATTTATTTAAATCAAACATATTTTTCAAAGAAACCCTACAGACCCAATCCAGCATGTAACTTGTGTGGATGGGTTTGTGTACCTTTGAGCACTGTTGGAGGAAGACTCTCCATTCGGACCGTCTTTGCTGCCTCTAGCGGCCGAGCCGTCAGTCCAAGTTTCTTCATCTTGGAGTTGTTCTGACTCAGAGAAATGAACTTTTCCACATCTGCAAAAGCAGTTTACAATTTTGGGACTGAGACAGCATGGAATAACAAAAAGGTATAGCAGCAAATGAAAGAATATCATACAATCTATATTTTTGGGGCATGCCATAACAATTCAAGGAGTGGCAGTGTTTTGCAATGCAATGCATGAGAGGCAGTGCCATGCTTTGCCTTGCTTTGCAATGCAAAGCATGGCACCTATTATTCTCCACCTCGCAAAACCTTTGACCTTTAATGCAGCCCAGTCACGATGCGGGTTATTACTTCTGTTGTCATTTCGAGTTATCCCTGTGACATAATAGCTAAAAATCATGCCCAAAAAAAACGCCATCATCTTTCAGCTTGACACACCATTAAACATTCAGTTTGTAGGGAAATCTGTGCTCTGTTCAGAAGTGAAGACGGTATGGTGATCAATCTTATCGTTTTCTCACAACTTTTCTTTCAGCGCCCCAAAGTTTGAGGGAGAATTTCAAACTAGAGTGGGAGAGCTTGTTAGTTAAGTGTGGAAGACTTTTTTTCACTGAAATAGCTTTATTAGCTTGCCCTACAGTCATGATATTCAGTCATGTTATAGCCCCGTCCATCAGCTCTCATAAAATCTTTTTGGAATTGCTCTAGGTCTGACAGTTTTCAGGATGCAGGCTCCATACAACTAACATGCTAGGGATAGCCCACTTTCTAATGGCAGCATTTAAGTTAACATTAGCATTTTAGCTCATTTTAGTTTGTACACTGCTTTTTGCATGCAAGATGGAGTATGCTACTGAATGTCAACATGCTACTGATAGCCCCATGCTAATGTTTGCAATTTAACTAACAGCATTTTAGCTAATATTGATATAAAACCTGAACATACTGAATGGAGTAAATCAATGTTAGTCACTATGCTAGTAATTGCCCACATGCTACTGACATCACTTTAGTGAACCTTAGCATTTTAGCTAATTTTAGCTTATACACTACTGTTAGCATACTTCAGGGCGTAAGTAAATGTTAGTCGACATGCTTAGCAATAACCCACATACTAATGGTAGGATTTAAGCTAATATCAGCATCCTTTTAAACATGAGCAGCTTTTGTGGACATTTTCATGCCATGGATTATGACATGACAGACACAAACCACAAATCTTTTGTTTTTAAGCTGTTTAAGCTTTAATGCTTAAACCTGAGTCCTACTGGACCTAACATCACAACCTCTGATTCGAATCTGAGAACCACGCACACTTTGGCAGGCCCTTTTTAAATTTCTTCAGAAATGTTCTAAGTCGTATTTATTATTCCTCTTTAGCAGTTAAGGTAACTAACTGCTAACTATTACCAGCTAACTATTTGGACAGAGAGGTCCTAGCAGGCCTTATAAAACAGTATGAACCTTTGAAATCTTCAAAACACAAAAACATTTCCACACCATGATACAGCCTCCTGCTATAATACAACCCCATACTATCGCAGACTGGCTGCAGTGACTTATTGACTACAAGCTCAATCTAGTAATATTTTCCTTCCTTTTGGAAGGAAAAGCAGTTTCACCCCTTGTTGCTAACTGGAACAAAATTATCTAAAAATTAACTTTTTGAAAGTTGAAGGAAGTGTTTTTAGGTGGAACCAGTTTGGTTCTCTCTGTGGGCCCAGCCGTTATCTCTGAGGCTCCTTGGTTTAAAGTCTCTTTGGCAGGTTATGTTTTCTACCTGTAGGGCTGCAGAAGACCACCACGGCGATGTTGGCTTCCCAGATGATCTCCAGACTGAAGTCACTCTCGTCCAGTCCAGAGATGGTCTCCACCAGCATCTGCAGATAATCTTTGGGCAGGTTCTCTGAGATGTTCTCCAACACCATGGCGCTGCTCGGATCAGTCTCAGAATCTGGCAGGAAAATATATATATATATTTTTAGCTATTATTGAATACATTTGTTTTGCTTCCCTTCATTTACACAAGGTAGCAATGATATGTGAAAATAATCAAAAGTGGATTTTGCAGAAATCTAAACTGTTTATTTGTCCCATTGTAGTAAAAATCATTTTCATATTTTAACTTAAAGGCTGCCCTCATATAAACCAAATCAGATCTCAGGACTCCAAGTTAAACGTGTTTTTACCTCTTTGGTTTGTTCCAGAAGCTCCTTCCTCGGGTTCACTTTCTGATTTTTGGTTCTTGGAATCTGCTGATGGATCTGAGACAAATGTAGTGAAACAAACACAAATCAGATCATAAAAAAGACTGGTCCATTCAAGAGTGACCATAACAAAATGTTATTATCTCTTTTTAGAAAGAACGTAATTTATTTATTTAGTTCAGAACTGCTGGCACAGTTCCAGTTCAGACGCTCCTGAAGGTATGCCAGTAATATTTACTGGTAGCTCCATGAACTGAGAGCATTTCTGAGTAATAAAAAAAGGTTCATCTATTTTTCCTCAAGCAACGACTCAAAACAGTTTTGCGATAGAAACATCGTTCTGTTGCTTCTTCACGTCCTCTCAACCCGCAGCCAGTTGCAGCAGAAGGCTGATCATACTGGGCCTGTTCTGGTTCTGCAGGCGTTTTCTTCCTGTTAACAGGAAGCTGTTCTTCTCCGCTGTCGCCACGTTTGCTCAGGTTGAAGGAAACGTTTTCCAAATCAGCTGAATTCAACTGTCTAGCATTATATCATAAAACGGAGTCATCACATCGTCCCTGACTTCCTGTCCGCCCCAGGACTGAGTATGAGGTCTCCCTCCCCACTCAACACTGCATATTTGCACCCGCCCATCACATATTTTAAACATTTTGTCAAAATATTTCATTTTCCATCAACACACTGTTCAAGAAAATATCAAGGTTTGGATATTTCTTGCAGCACAACTTATAAATGATCATTTCAGCGTAAAATTTCAGTGTATTTCAAAGAGTTTTTCTCGTCGCACTAAGTTAAAACTGGTTGAAAAGTTAAAAAAATGAAAACTAATCAGGATTTTTGGTCCAAAAGACACAAAGCAGAGTCCGATTTTTATTCCCAGCAGATTGAAATGAATGTTTCCGGACTGATTCCAGCCTGTTAGCGATCTGAAAACGACAGCTGTAGCGTTCCCTCTGCTTTCAGTGAAGGAAAGATGTGAGAAGAAACGAGTGATTCCTGTCTGAGCACCAGAACAGAACCGGGTCAAACCCAGAGTCCAGCAGCTGATCACAACACGGAACCTGAATGGAGAAGGTTTACCTGAGCCGTCGTTGCTGCTGTTCGTCGGGATCTGAGCAGAAAAACAAAGCAAACAGAGGAAGATCATCTGAGACGGAGGAGCTGAGCAGCCTTGAAGCTTCAGTGGTTCTGATATTTAACTGCATCTGATCAGAACGAGCAACCCGTATGGAGGCCTGGAGGGTTCTGTCTGGAAAGGTCAGAGGTTACCAGCAGATGCTGCTGAGAAGAGCTTCAGGTCAGAGTTTGATTAAATAATCCAGATATGAATCTGAGGAGCTCTTCTGTCATAAACAGTAAAAGGCTTCATGTCAGGAACTAACTGGTCATTTAAAGAACGAGAGGTTTGATTTTAGAGCTACAGTTTTCCACAGTGGATGTAAACGTGCTGTTTTTCTCTGGTCTGGGTGTGAAAACTTTCCTGAGTGTGACGACAGCAGCAGCAGGAACAGGTCGGACCTTGTTCCGCGTTGCTGTTTGTGTCGTGAACGCTGCGTCCTGATTGGCCGTGGCTCCAACCCGACAGGTCGGTCCAGCGGCCAACACCTTAATGACTAGGGCGTCGTCAAGGTGTTGTCATAGCAACACTCAGATCTTCAGCTGATATGGAAATGTTGATGACATCTATCCAGTTATTATCAAATACTTTTAAAATGTAAAAGCTGAATTTAATACGAACAAAATAAAACTTTTAAACCTTCAAATTAAAGCAGCGAAACAGTTTTAAAGTCTGACAGGATGGAAGATCCTCCAGGTCAGATCGTCTCTGATGGACATTTCAGTCCAAACCAGGAGCAGACACGGCTACTGAGCAAAGACCCTTCAGGAAAACGGCAAGCTGTCTGGATCAGACCCATGAATATTCCCGGGTTGTTCCAGCTTCAGTCGTCTCTCCAGGGTTGTATGGAGTAAATCTGAAAATCTGCAACTTCAAATGGAGGAAAACACGGAAACACGTCATGAGTTTATGAAGGTAAGAAAAGCAGTGACATCATATCTGAGGTGTGGAGTTAAATAAGTAATCAGTGAAGGAAAGTTCTTCAGCTTTAACTGGACTCATGTTTATCAGAACCTTCCGGAAACACAGACACAGAACCCGGTTTCTGGCTGAACGGAACCAACTAAAGAAGCAACTAAATCATCTCAGAAAGCTGCTTTAGAATCCTGGGCGTCAACATGAAGGCGTCATAAAACTGCCTGCTTTAAAATCTATTCACAAGTTGTGAGGAGAACATTTTCCCCTCATTCTTTGGTGGAACTTTGACCCCTGAGCTGAAGGAATTCATCACTGGACCACAACGTGGAACCTGACTGCGCCTGAACTGAAGGTGGACGGAGAAGATCCTTGAGCAGCAGATGTTTTACCTGAGAAGGTCCAGAACTGAGCCGGAGCCTCAGAGGTTTGTTGCCCACGGTGATCTCGTGGTCCTTCTTAGCGAGGACGCGTTCTCTCGCTGGGAACACACAGAAGCATCAGTCATCCCTGTCCGTCCAACCGTCCAACCGTACGTCCAACCGTCCAACCGCCCATCCATCCAACCATCAGTTCATCCCTCCGTCCGTCCAACCGTACGTCCAACCGTCCAACCGTACGTCCAACCATCCAACCGTCCGTCCAACCGTACGTCCAACCGTCCAACCGTACGTCCATCCAACCATCAGTTCATCCATCCGTCCATCCATCCGTCCATCCAACCGTCCGTCCAACCGTCCAACCATCCAACCGTACGTCCAACCGTCCGTCCAACCATCCAACCGTACGTCCAACCGTCCAACCGTCCGTCCAACCGTACGTCCAACCGTCCAACCGTACGTCCATCCAACCATCAGTTCATCCATCCGTCCATCCAACGTCCGTCCAACCGTACGTCCAACCGTCCGTCCAACCGTACGTCCAACCATCCAACCGTACGTCCAACCGTACGTCCAGCAGTCCGTCCAACCGTACGTCCAACCGTCCGTACGTCCGTCCAACCATCCAACCGTCCGTCCAACCGTCCAACCGTCCATCCAACCGTCCGTCCAACTGTCCGTCCAACCGTACATCCCTCCGTCTGTCCAACCGTACATCCATCCAACCGTCCGTCCTTCCATCCGTCCGTCCAACTGTCCGTCCATCCATCCACCCAACTGTCTGTCCATCCATCCATCTGTTCGTCCAACCATCCAACCATACATCCATAAATCCAACCATCCGTCCGTCCATCCATCCATCCAACCATCCGTACGTCCATCCAACCGTCCGTCCAACCGTACATCCAACCGTCCGTCCAACCGTACATCCCTCCGTCCGTCCAACCGTACATTCATCCATCTCTCCGTCCGTCCAACCGTCCATCCCTCCGTCCGTCCAACCGTACATCCATCCGTCCGTCCATCCAACCGTCCGTCCAACCGTACATCCATCTGTCCGTCCAACCGTACATCCATCCGTCCGTCCAACCGTACATCCATCCAACCGTCCGTCCGTCCAACCGTACATCCCTCCGTCCGTCCAACCGTACATCCATCCGTCCGTCCATCCAACCGTACATCCATCCATCCAACCATCTGTCCATCCATCCAACCGCCCATCCATCCAACCATCAGTTCATCCATCCGTCCATCCAACCGTCTGCCTGTCCATCCATCCATCTGTTCATCCAACCATCCAACCATACATCCATCTGTCAGTCCATCCATCCAACCGCCCATCCATCCAACCATCCGTCTGTCCGTCCATCCAACCGTCAGTTCATCCATCCGTCCATCCAACCATCTGCCTGTCCATCCATCCATCCATCTGTCCATCTTGGTTTTAGTTTGACTTTTAATAAAAGAAAGTTTTTGAAAATATTTTCTGTCATTTCTTTTTAAGAAAGGAAGGAGAGACACAAAAACAAAACAGACAAACAAACAAAAATGATTAAAATCGGAAATGGTTTGAAAAAAATCAGAGATTTTATCTTCAAGCCACATCACCCAGCCCTATTCCCAACCTGAGGACAGTTTAGAGAGACCAGTTAACCTCCCAGCCATGTTTTTGGACTGTGGGAGGAAGCTGGAGTACCCAGAGAGAACCTAGTCCAAATCCAGCTTATTTATAAGGCACATTTAAAAACAGCAAGTTTGCCAAAGTGCTGTACATAGTAATTAACAAAAAAAAATATATATATGAAAATAAGATAAGAGCAAAACAAAACACAGACATCGAAAAGACTTTTAAAAGAGAGAAAATAAAAAGACTTAAAAACAGGAAGCGAAGTTGCCTGTCGAACGTTTCTCCCAGCATCCACAGGGAGAACATGCAGACTCCAGGCTGGGATTCAAACCCAGGACCTTGCTGCTGCAAGGCAGCACTTCTACCAACTGATCCACTGTGCAGCTCAGTTTTAAACGAATGAATAAGTTGTCAGAGCCTCCTTTATTCTTCATGTCATGGATTCAAGAAGGTTTCAGACACGTTTCTCAGAGATGTTCAACCAATCAATCAATCATTTTTTCTATCGCGCTTTCCTCGACCGCAGCGTTGGCGGCCAAAGTGCTTCATTCGATCAGAGCACAGAGAAGATGACAGCAGGTTAAAAGCAGGAAAATCACAACCAAACAGCAAAGAGAAACAAGATCAAGCCAGACGTGTCACCAAATATCTAAGCATTAAGAGCCAGTCTGGATAAAAAAGCCTTTAGCTTTGATGGAAAGGAGCAGAGTCGAGCGCAGAGCGCAGATCTGGTGGAAGCTGATCCCGAAGTCGCGGTGCGACCACAGAGAAGGCCCGCTCGCTCCGGCGGTTGTTTGTAGTCCGGCTTGGTCCATGTTGACGTGACGGGACCATGAAGTTGCTGCTCCTGGATGGTGAGACTCCTGCTGGAGACCTGGAGACTCTGGAGGCCATCAGAGGCCTGGGAACTTACTGACATGTTCGAGAAACCAGGGGGGTGAAAACTTTTTAAAGGCTCTGCATTCGGGTTCCAACATTTAGAGCAGCAAGAAGCAGAACCTGGAAGCCATGAAGGCCTGATCTCCATCGCTGGTCTGGATGTGATCAGAACCCGTCTACCCCAACCTTTCCTTCTGCCTCTCAGTCACAGGGAAAACCAACCAGTAGAACCCAGTAGAACCCAGCAGAACTCCCACTAACAGCCTGGTTCCGTCTTTCTAAGGTCCCGGAAGTCATTACATCATTTCCTGTCCTCCCTGCTGAGCAGATTATCTGCAGTCTGCTGTTTTCCCTCCTGCAGGCTGTTGTTACCATAGCAACGGCGTTCCCAGGCTCACCTGCCGCTGACTCACCTGTTCTCTGCCTGGTTAATACTAAACCAGTATCCTGACCTTTAACCCCAGCCACAGGTGGGACATGACGTCAGACTGGGGGATGAAGAGGCTGTGGAGACGTCTGATCGCCCACGTGACTCCTCCTGACCGCAGGAGCAGCACAGGTGCATGCTGGGAGCTCAGCTGCCATCTTCGGGTTGTTTATTAACCAGCAGGATGTTGACGATTATAACAAGTTTAAACCGGAAGAAGCCGTTTTAGAAGGAAACTTTCAGACTTTCTGGAGTCAGAAAGTAAAAGAGCTTCTGGTTTTATTCCAGAAGTTTCTCGAACTCAGGAAACATTCCCTCCCTGGATCAGCGGGACCTTTACGTCCCGGTTCGGAGAAGAAGCAGAACCCGTGGACCCGCAGGAACTCACCCTCCTCTGATCGGAAGAAGACGGAGGCTCTCGGGGCGTCCTCCCCCACCTCCACCCGGCAGTCTCCCCCGCAGGACTTCTTCCTGCTCTGGAAGTAAAGCTGCAGTTTGGTCTTCATGGTTTTATTCTGGTCCGAACCCCAGTCCCCCTCCACGGTCACGGCCGGGCACTCGGAGTCCTCCATGGTTCAGGTCCAGACTCCAACTGGCAGGACATCAGCAACAGGAGGAGGAGGAGGAGGTTCGGCTTCGCTTTGCTTTCACTTTCGTTTCTTCATAAACGGCCTGGAAACAGAACCAGAACCAGAGATGAAGCTGAAGCTGCTGGAAATCATCCCCAGAACCGGAAACATCAACTCGAACATGAAATTTAATCAGAAAAATGTTGGTTTTGTTTTTTTACGGGCGCTGAATAAAAATTATGAGAAGAATCTCAGAATCAACAGATCGATTCACGTCAGAATGAAACTAAGTCGAGATTCTTCTTCACATGTAAACATAAACTTTTAGCTTAATTTGTTTTAGCATTTTTTGTGTTTTTTTTAATATTACATTTTTATTTTATTCTTTCTGTAAGCTGTTTATCCTGAGGTATTTGGGCTCATATCACTTAAAAAGCTGCATTAATTGGATTGTTGAAAATAAAACAGTAAATAAATTAGTTTCCTTTCCTTTATTTTAATTAATTCGTAACTTTTTCCACATTTATTTCACTTTTTTGTCCCTAAATGAAGCCGGCAGACAAACAGCGCCCTCTGGTGGACAGTCTTAAAACTGTTGTCCCTCCTCTCTCCACCACAAACACCGTCAGGCGCTGATGGGCCCTTAACCTTCGGGGTACCTGCACAGCCAGACTTACAGATATAAATATGCATGGATTTTAATGGTGCTTCCATGCATTTCTCATTCAGATATGTTATTTTCTGTTTTTATCCGTGTTTTTTATTGTGGGTTTAAACATCAACCTGTCAGTGGGACTAGAGATGGAAATTAGCCACTTGGCTATAATCTCATGTATTTACATATAAATGTTTATTAATACGCATTTTCCCATAAACTTGAGCTAAAATAAAGACCCCCTGGTTTCCCGTGCTTCATATTAAACTCTGATCTTCTGAATCTGCTGACCTTTATTATTTGTCCACAAAGTCCTGAATGGTCTTGGATCTAAATTAATCTCTGAGCTGCAGCTCAGGGAGGAACCATGTGGACCAATCAGGTCTTCAGAGACCTGCTGACTCAGAGTTTATCAAGTTAATGCAGCATCTAGGTTCTCTGCTCCTCAGATCTGCAACAAACTGCATGAAAGCCTGAGATGTTCAGAAACTGATGGTTCTTTTAAATCAGGACTGAAAACATGACTGTTACCTGCAAGCTAGCCAGAAAAGCTTTAAGATTGCTTTGTCATTTAAAATTTATCTAGTCTTCACAGTTAATTTGGCTTAAATTATTTCATTTTAAGGTTTTTATGTTATCATTATTGTAATATGTCTTGATTTTAATGTAGTTATCTGTGTTCTTCATATTTTCCTATGATGCACCCTGAATTATGAATGACATAAAATATACTTTATTCTGACTTCTTCCAACTTCCTGTAACTCAGCCTCTCCACTGACGCCACAACAAATTCCATCCATCCATCCATCCATCCATCCATCCATCCATCCATCCATCCATCCAAATACACAAGAACAGCTTGGTGTGACCAGTTAACCTGACATCCGTGTTTCTGATCTGTGGGAGGAAGCTGGAGTACCCAGAGAGACCCCTCTTGTACACATGGAGAGCAGAAATATTCCATGCAGAAAAAGCCTCGGCGTTCAGCAGCAGTGTTAACATCGGCTCCACCCTGCAGCCTTCTGGAGGCCACAGCTCCTCATAAATCATCTCCATGTCTGGTCTGCATGTGGAGCAACTTTAATGAACCAAACTAAATATTTATCAATATTTTTATTTTTCATGCTGAACCTTTGATGTTTTAATAAATTTGTAACAGTGAATATCTGATCAAATATAAACAAGTTTAGAAACGTCAAATGTTCAGTAAAAGTGTCTCTGAGGTTCAACAGGACAAACATCGCCCCCTGATGGAGACTCTATGGCACGACAACATCTCTGTACAGAAAGTTGTCCAATTCCACACCACTTTGATCAGATTGGGGTTTTATAAAGTAATTTATTAAATGAATAAATATGATATATCAATATGAAATATCCTCAATAAATATGAACTAAATACTTGTTTTAAACTTCAGCTGTAAAACTTCATGTTTATATAAAAAGAGAAAAGTGAAAACAATGAGTCAGATATTCATGAAGAACTCAGAGGAGCTGAAGATCATCTGAGATGGATTATAGCTGCAAGGATGACAAGAAGCCTCTGGATTAGAAATAAAATGTCTAAAACAAAGGAAAACAGACATTTTATTACATCTATAAGCTAATATTTATTCAGCTGACTTTAGATTCTGGAGTAAACATAATATAATCAGAGAGGAAAACATGAAATCAAACACTTCTACCTTAAAACATGTTAAATTTCTTGAAACATCCTTCAGTGACATTTAAACAGGCTTTAAGAGTTTTTTTAGATATTAAAGAGAAACATAAATGAATGCAAAACGTCTTCTGTGGTCTCAGCACAGGTGAGTCTGACATGTCCTGATTGGTCAAAAGCATCAGGCTTCGTTTACTTCCTTCTCTTCACCTGCAGAAAAACAGAGAGAGTCATGAAAAGGAGGAGAAAATCTGAGGAAGGTCTAAATGATTTGATTGAATCATGGAGGACTTTAATTTAATTAGATTTTATTATCACCATCTCAGAATCCACAGGCTTAGTTATGATGTCAAAGGTTAAAGTTCATGACAGGATATTTAAAAAAAGACAACTGTGACTTCTTTGGAAGGGTCAAAGGTGAAAGCTTCTTCTCTCCAATGGAAAATGGACAGATGAGACCAAAATGGAGACATTTGGTCATGTTGCACACCACCATGTTTGGAGAAAACCAAACAGTATATCACGACTATTAGGCACGGAGGTAGAGGTTTGATGATATGGGCTTTTTGCTGGAAAAGGGTCTTGGGAGGTTCTAGAAGGTGCTGGTGGAAATCCTAGAAGGTGCTGAAGAAGGTTGTAGGAGGTGTTGGATGAAACTCTGGAAGGTGCTTGAGGAGGTTTAAGAAGGTGCTGAAGGAGATTCTACAGGCTGTTGGGTCATGGAGTGAGGTTTTCTAGACAGTTTTTCCACCACTTTTAATTTTTCTTCAACAATTAATGGTGCAATCTAATATTTAGAGTGTTGTTAATCTGAAGCTGGGGTTTCTCTCACAGAAAGACCAGCTGAGGATAGATGATTATTTTTTAAAATGTAAGGAACATTTGTTTCACTAGAAAAAACGCTGTTCCTTACGAAACAGCCATGAGAATGCTAATGCTGAATTAACGCACCAGAAAATGCTGCAGGAAGCTGAAGAGAAAGAGAGAGAGAGAGACAGAGCTGAAGAGAGAGGATTAGCAGAAGAGAGAGAAAGAGCAGAAGAGACAGAGATGGAGTTGAAGAGAAAGAGCAGAAGAAAGAGACAGAGCAGAAGAGAGCTAAACAGAGAGAAAGAGCAGGAGAGGAAGAGCAGAAGACAGAAAAAAGACAGAAATAGAGAAGGGGAGATAAAGCTGAACAGAGAGACTGAGTTGAAAAGAAAGACAGAGCTGAACAGACAGAGTTGAACAGAGAGACAGAGCTGAACAAAGCTGAAGAAAGACAGTCCACAGGACAGCTGAAAACAGAAAGAATGGAAGACAGTTGAAAACACAAAGACCAGAAGACAGCTGAAGACAAAAAGACCACAAGAAAACTGAAGACAGAAAGATTACAAGACAGCTGAAGACAGAAAGACCAGAAGAAAGCTGAAGAAAGACCTGAAGACAGACAGATCAGAAGATAGCTGAAGACAGAAAGACCAGAAGGATGAAGAGAGAAAGACCAGAAGACAGTTTAAGACAGAAAGACAAGAAAGCAGCTGAATACAAACACCAGAAGACTTCTCAAGACAGAAAGACTTGAAGATAGATGAAGACAGAAAGACCAGAAGACATTTGAAGACAGACAAAGCAGAAGAAAGCTGAAGACAGAAAAAGCAGAAGACATCTGAAAACAGAAAGACCAGAAGAAAGCTGAACACAGACAGATCTAAACAGGGCAGAAGGGAGAAACACAGAGAAAAGACAGGATGAGGTGTGACATGCCTGCACTCTGGAAGTGTTTAAAAGAAAACATTATAATCTACAGCAATGATGCTTGTATTTTATTAAAGCGAACACCGGTGGCTACGGTTTGATGCATAAATTATTTCTGTAGAGTGTAATTTGTATGAACAGCAGCATTTTGTTTGTGAAAACTTGAAAAATGTTAGTTACTAGAGTGTGCACTCTAGCAACTAACATCAGTTGAAGAATTCCATCATTTTAAACCTGAAAACAGCCAAAAATCTGCATAAAACCTAAATCGCAATTTCAGAAAAACCATGTATTGTATTTACATGTATAAACCAAAACTCATCCTGAGAGGACATTTATTGTGAATTTGATTAGAGTGATTTGCTGAAATGTTTTTGGTTTAAATAGAGAAACTTCAGATTCTGTCAGCTTCTGTCTGTCAGATGCTTCAGTAATATAACTGTTGATTTAATACAAGCATAAATCAGAGCATATTTAAAGTTTATCGCATGAAAAACCACTGAAATCATAAAAGACTTAGAAATCAAGTGTATGTAAAATAAGTTAACATTAAAAAGTTCTTTATGTTTGTGGTCAATTTAAATTTGTATTTATATTTACATTTTAGTTTTACATTTAAATTTTAAATGCTAAATATATTATTATTCATATTAATACTTTTATTTTGGAAACTTGATCTTGGCTTTAATTTTTTTTTTTTAACCATGAATCATGATTTTATTCTGTGAAGTTTCTTCAGGTCAATGATTATATATTCAATCACACTAAAATCCCAGTTTATATCCACATCTTAGATTTTCAGTTCAGTCATTTTTCAAACAAACATCTGGTTTTTATCCAATAACACGTCGTCCACAGCAGCCTCTCATTTCTCTCGCTGAAAGTGGATCAGATCTTCATGTGTTTGTTGTCGTGGTGATCATAGCGTAAACATGTTTGAGTGTTTCTTACCACATGCCATGTGAACCGTGTCGTTGAGACACGCGTAGATGACCTCGCCCTCTGTGGAGACACACACAGGTCAAAGTGCAAACGAAACCAACCTCCTTCATTTTTTGGTGCTGACTGGGTTAGTCCAGGCTAAAACTTTGGCTAAAAATCATAAGCAAATGTTTTTAAAATAAAGATATTAAGAATTTTAAGATATAAGGTGAAAATTTTATCACACTATTTGGTGGTATTTACTATAATAATGATAAAAGTCAGATCCATGCAGTCAAAGCTCCACAAATGTAAAATACTGCACTTAAAAACATTTTAAAACAGGCATCTTCAGGACACCAGTGACATAAAAAGTGTGATTCTCATCACTAAACTGCTGACAGTAACTGATTTAACCATGTTTTCAAATGTACTGATATTTATTGACACTCTAATACCATTAATTTGAATTTGCCATTATATTAAACATAATTCTTCACATAATGAGAAATTTTTTCATTTTTATGATAAACTACACAATAAATGTCTGTGTCTCACAGATATAACAAATGCAGGTTTTAGCTGTTTTTCCTGGTTATTATGGAATAATAATATTGAATTTCCACAGTAGAATAACATTAAAAGTATTAGTACTTTTTTTAGATCTATTTTTATTGTCATCAGGATAGAAACGTTTTGCTTTTTCTAAATCATTTTCCACAAATAGCAACATTCCATAGGAGAAAATGTCTCCATCTTCTTCTTCATTTTTTTTTTTTTTTTTTTTTTTTTTTTTTTACAAAATTTTGATGATTTTCTTCATTTTAAAACCAAAAATTAGAAATAAAATGGTGAATCTTAAAAACGACAACAAATTTCCTTTAGTAGATATTTAACAGAAATTATGAGATGGTTTTTATTCAAGAGCCTATGTGATATTTGTGGGTCTAAACAAGTTTTATTTAGCTGGACTGAGGTGAAAATGGCTGTTTGGGTCATAAAGGCTGCAGAACCCTGAGTTAACCTGACATAACATCTGACCAACATCAAAACTACAGCAGCTTAAAGTAGAACTAATGAAATACAAACTCAATCAATCAATTATACAGGAATAAATACATGTTTCACACTTTAAGATCCCAGAAGACACATTATTTCAATTTATATTTGTACAGTTTTGTATGTACTGAATTATTAAAACCCCATAAAACAAGACATCAACAAATAAACAGAAGCAATCATTTTTTCTGAATATTTCTATTAATTCTGTATGAAAACCAAGGTTCATGATGCATCATGAGAGAATAGGAAGTTAGATGTAAACATATCTAAGAAGAAGAAAGTGTGGAAGCGTTTGAGATGGCTGCTATACCCAATCACACCACTAGATGGAAGTACTTCAACATCTTACTGGACAAAATTAAAAACCTAAATAAAAGGGATTAAATAAAAGAAAATAAAAGCTTTTCTGTATTTGAGATAATTTTCTTTTTACTCATTATTAAAAATATATTTTTGTTTCTTTTTTTGTCAAAGAATCAGGATCAGATAAATATCCTTCAGTCAGATGTGATCTGTTTGTGGTTTTTCAGCTTCAGAGCTGCATCAGTTTTCATCAAAACAATAATGATCATAAACAGAAATAAAATTAAAAAATACTAAAAAATGAATTCCATAGAACATTTTTCTTCAAACATTGTATTTTTCAGTCTATGAATTTGATATTTTATTACATTTTTCATATTTTAAGTTTAAGTCATAGTGAGACCATTTCTTGCAGAATTCAATTTCATTGTTATTAAATTAACCATCCAGAGTAACAGAAACCCGACTTTAAACCTTCAGCTCTGTGTTTTTCTCATCAGAAGAGGAATCTTTAGATTCATTTTGACCGTTCTGGATGTTTTTTTTCAGTGGGCTGATTCTTTATGATTTTCCACAGAGGTCAAGGTTCACTTTAGGCTGTTAAAAACAACTCACCAGCAGCTGGAGAGAAATACCAGGCTGCAGCCAGCACTGAAAACACAAGTTACAACCAGTAAACGTGTGTAAATCCAGTAAAACTGTCTGAAATACATCAGAACCGTCTACCAGGAGGAGTTCATGTGAGATTAGCAACATGCAGAAATACAGAAATCTAAATAATAAGAGATAAAAACGGCATTAAAATGTAAAAAACATTTAACTTTTCAAGCTGTAACCTTTGAAGTTCTTTGATAGTTTAATAAATCATCCTCAGTTATTAATAAACACCCTGAGAAACATGATTCCTACTTCGAGCAGCAGAGAAGGTACTCACAGCTGAAGGCGACCAGCCTCAGAGGGACCATGTTGACGTCTCTCAGCCTCCTCTTCTGTCCTCCACCTGCAGACGCGCTCACACTGAAGGCATCGCCTGGACGTTCACGTATTGAAGTTTCTGTCCTGAAGGCAGACACGCAGACGCTGCGGCATGCGGGGCCCCCCGTCCCAGAGGTGATGAATGTGTGAGAGCCTGCAGAGCAGCAGGAGACGCGGCCATAAATCCACAGGTTCCAGGAGCTGCACGGTTTAAGTCCCATCTGCTCCTCATTCAGCTTCTCATTAAGGAGCTCCGACATGAAGAAAACATCTGGATGCAGAACCAGAGGTGCAGACTGTGGAGCTAACAAGCTCAGGCTTATGATGGGAGCATCATAAGCCTGAGCTCTGGTTGCTTTCTGGAGCACAAACATCTCAGCATGAGGACTGAACTCTGTCAGGGTTCGGTTCCTGAAAGCCTGGTCCAGACCTTCAGGGCCACAACGTTCCAAAGACTCGTCCTGATTCAGGTCCTGAAAACATCTGAGCTAAAATACCTGATCTACCCTTGGAGCTGCAGCTTCCTTATGATTAATATTTCATTATTTAGATTCTCAGGTCACATAAATAACTCAATAAATATCTCAGGACGTGGTCACTGAGCTGCTCTCTTTCAGGGCCCGGTAGTCGTAGCAACGACAGGTTGATGTTTGCTGAATCGCGTCTGCAGCTCAGAGGGAACGACGTTAGACCTCCGAGCATAAAAACACCAGAGACCAGCAGGAGGATCGTCTGAAGTTCAAGCATGTGAACACACGGCTGGAAATATGAAAAAACATCTCAACAATGTTTCTAAGCTTTGTTTTTTTAGGCAGGACAACATTTTCAGTCTTTGCTGACTTTAACAGGAGAAGGAAGTCCACTGGTCTTTCTGCTGCTCCGTTAGAGAAGCTAAAACTTTGTTTTTTCACCATTTCATTATGAAATCATGAGAATAAAGATAAAACAATTAAAAACTAGGAAACTTGCAAAATGTCAGTAATTCTGTGAGGATTTGTGAATATTTATTTCTGAGCTGATGCTGCTGAACTCAAAGTGATAAAGCTTTAGATCCTTTCAGGCCAACAAAGCAGAACATTAATGATCAGTTTTACGTTAAAATATGGGAAATATTAAACATGAAGTTTAAGGTGAGTTGGAGACAGCAGAAAATGTCCCAGCATGCATCAGCCGGAGTCCAAACGGACCCATAAATGCCACCCACTGGAGAAAACCAGGAAGTTCAACATCGTCTCTGAGCTTCCAGCTGAACTTGATTCTGACAGTCAGCGACTTCAGGCCTCCAGACGATAGAGACCAAGGCTGCAGCTCAGCGTTCAGACATTCCCGACACTGTGTCCTCATCAGAGACAGACGTGAACGCAACGTAGAAGAATCACCGGCGACATATCTCATTTCTTTGTAATTTCGATAATGTACCCAACATTGTTGTCTGGGTGACGGTCCTGTGGACCGCGGGACGTTTCATACTGTTTGTTAAGCTAATCGTGACCTGCTGTAAGGAAACTTGGTTCTAGGACTTGATAACATCATGTGTACCTTCAGGGGGTCGTCCAGGGTTGTTTTGGTCCACCTGGAGGATGGATTCGCTGCTCAGCAGGTCTGTCAGAAACACCACTGAGCTGCAAAGGTGGCTCCCCTGTTACACAGATCCACTGTCGGTCAGATGTTTGAGGCTGAAAGGCTGCAGGTTGGCGTCAGAGTTGCTGTGACTCCTTCCTGGAGCAGCTGAGCCGCTGCTGCGAATAACGTCATGTTCTCTGTCTCAGCTGCTTCTGTCTTTACGTCTCTGGTCTAGACAAAGCAACCAAAGGAGCTTCTGCTGAGACCAGCTGTTCTGTAGATCAACTGAACTGAATTACGACTGATTGTTTCCTCCCTCAGTGAGACGCCTGTCCGTTTGGGCTTTGCAGATTAACTTTTGTCTCTTGGCTTCTGCTCTGCTTCAGTTGCTGTTATTGTTCACCTGATGCCACCAGTCCATCAATCCGCTCCTGGATCCTCAACCTCTGATGATGGAACAAGATGATTAAGTTCAGCTTTGGCTGAAATACTGAGACATCTGCACAATGTGGGAATATGACATTAAACACGTTTTTGGGAGAAGAGCACAAATAAGTCTGTCCACATGGTACAGTATAAACGCATTAAGATGTTGCGTTGTCAAACTGTCCTCCAAACCTCGCATCTCCATGAGCAACAGACGATTTTATTTATGCATGCTTTAAGTGAGTAATCCAAAGTCTTGGTGTTGGTTAAATATGTAAAGTTGGAATCATTCTCTACATGTTTTATAACCCTTAAAATGGAAGTCCAGGGGTCAGAGGTTGTAGTACAAAATGTAGCAATAAACTTCATGGGCTCCAGAGCAACAAACAAAAATATGTTCTGACTGAAAATAGAACAGTTTTCATCTATAAAAAACTAAAGTACAATGTCTAAAGGTCCCCGGCTGGCCATAAAACAGGAAAAAGGAGCTGAGAGAAAATCGCAGAGATCCCCGACCAAACATTGCTTCTAAAACAAGAGACCTTGAACTACAACAGTTCACCAAACACAGATCTGGACAGAACCGCTCTCAGCCCAGTGGATCCAGTTTAAAGGTCAACCAGTCCGCAGATCCCAGGTGAAGGGGCGTGGCTCTGGAGGACCGAACCTGCCGTGGTCCACTGATGAGGAGGCGGAGACGGCAGGCCCGCTGACAGGAGAGAGAAGCTTCTTCTGGTCAGAGAGCCCCCGGAGGTCAGAGGGCATCAACATTTCTGCTCCTGAACACTGACTTCATCAAACTCTCATCACATTTTCTGTTTCTCTTCAGATTTTCTGCAGCTCAGACATATTTCAGCTGCAGAAACATCTGGAAGAATCTGTTTAATATTTAATACTTCCAGGGAGAAACTTTACCTCAAAGGACTGGTTTACAGTCAGGCTGAAGGTCAAAGGTCAGCTCTATTTCTATCTCTGCCAAGCTTATAAACGTTCATCATCAGAACCACATCAGAATTTCAGTGTATTAATTCCATCTTTTATTTCTCAATATTTGACCTTTAATCTGTAGAGAATTATGAAAGATGGAACAGAGGATATTTATAACATTTCAATAAGTGTTTTAAAATCTAATGGAAGGAAAGATGAAGAGGAGATGAATCCCAACTTCATTTTATTTGTCCCATGGAAGGAATAGAAATAATGAAACAGGATAAAGTGGAAAAATTAACTATTCAGCTTTGTTACTGTTACTGATATGATGATTGAAGAATTTGAAAAAAAAAAAACAAACAAAAAAAAAAAAACCCTCCTCCTACATGAACCTGTAAAATGTCTTAACTGACATAGTTCATTTCCAAAATACATGAAAATACCTGTAATAATCTGTTTATTAAAAAAGGTGCATTTCCAGGCCTGTTTCTGTTTTATCTCAATTATCCAAGAAGAGAAAAACTTTTTCCAGTCAGATTTATTAAACCATCTCCAGAATTACTGGAGCTGGTTGAAGAAACCTCAGATGACATAGAGAAGAAAAAGATTCAGCAGCAGTAATTTCTACTTAAAGAAAACATCTGATATCATAACTCATATTTTTAGCAGACTTGCACATTGTGGCTCCAGATCAGCTGGGCTGAACTGGACGAGGAGCTCCTTTAAAACCCGGCAGCGATTTATGGAAACTGACTTCTATGGACATGTATGTGGATTCCTCAGGAGCTGGTGCTTCGCCCAAAACTGTTACTGCTAAGCTGGCCTCTGATTGGTCTGTCTCTATAAACGATATACATAAAGTCACTCACAGGGGGATTAATATTCATATTTTATCCTTTGATCTGACAAGAGCTGCTCTTAGAAACATCAGAAATGAAGCAGCTATGAATAAAATGTCAATAAGTTTGAATGAAATAATTATTTGGTTTAGAAAATGAACATTTTAGGGTCAAATTCAACTCATAATGGAGAATATACGTATGTAGAACAAGTTCACTAATACAAATATCAGATCCAGACATAAATACAGACGCAGCACCTGAGTCAAATAAGGAAGTCCTCAGCAGGACTCTGGAGAACTTGACTGCAGACTGCGTAGGTCATCCAGCCACTGATTCAGGTGTGTGGGACCAGAGACGTTGCAGGACCCTGGCCCTCGAGGCCTGGATTCAAGGGCCCCTGATATGAACGATGCACTATATTAATGAAATTCAGACAATTATGATCAAAAGTCCAAATATCGGTATATTTATAGATAGTGTATTATGAGTGAGTGTAGAACATAAAGCCGTGGTGTCCAGTTGCTTCAGGCCACAAAAGTTTCAGTTTGAAACGAAATGCAAACACTTTTAATGGAAGAAACAAACTAGTTTGATTTTTGTACAATATTGACCTGTAATTCCTGCTAGATTTAAATATATAACAAGGTTCTTGCAGTTATTAAAAGACAGGTATAGAACTTCTGAGATTTTAGGGAATTTTTGGCATTTTTTGTCTTAAGCTTTTGTCAGCAACAAGAACAGCATATGATTTTTTAAAAATGATGGCTGCAGCTGTTGAACTGCCTGTGCTGGTCAGTGAAATTTGCACCATGCATGAAGGGCATTTGGGGGGGGGGGGCACCTTCTCTTCATGCTGATTTTATTTCTGTTATTCTTTATTTCTGTGTGCTGTATAACCTGTTATAAAGATTAATAACTAAAACTCCATCAGTCTGACTGTGATCATATTTCTGCTCACTGTTGTCCATCAGCTGCAGCCTTGAATCCCTGTTAATTTCATGATTTCTTTAAATCATGAAAAATTGAACAGTTGCTCTCAAAAGCCGGCCTCTGATTGGTTGGTCGTCCAGCCTGTGTGGCTGATCAGTTTCACTGTCTCCCTGCGTCTCCTGAGGACGTTCGTCCTCCAGCCCTGGTCCCGCCCCCTGTGAACTCCTTCCTTCTCTCATCGGTCTCTCAAGCAGATCTTTGGTGAAGCGAAACATGGATTTAGAACGATGTTGCAACAGTTTATGGTGAGTTCATTCAAAACATATGTTAACAAATAAAATATTAAATAAATGACAACAGAAACATCTAAAATTCTTCTATACCTTTGTTGTATGTTTGTTTATTTGATTTTTTAAATAAATGTCTGAATTTTGTGATTTGGATCCCATATGTCTGCAATGATCATTTCTATAACTGTTTTCTTCCTTTAAGAAACAGATGGAAGTGAAACATCGAAGAATGAAGGAGTATAAGTCAACTTATTGCCAACTTTAGGTACGTGCACCATGTCTACATCTTTGAGAAGGAAATAAACAAGTCAGGCTGAACCAAAGTTCAAACAGAAAGGAAATCACAATTTAGACACCAGCACGACTGCTCATAGTGGCAATAAAGCTACATTATTACTGTAGTAAAGTCAGATAAATGTGCAATAAAGAAAACCTGAGTCTGAAGTTCACAGAATGAGCAAATTTGTCAGCAGATAAAGTGAAAACAGAAAAATTACGATAAACACATCTTAAACTAAGATGTAAATTATGCTTTATTAATTCAGCTGTGTGGAATACTGTACAGTCTTCCTCTCAGTAACTCAAATTCATTCACCTTCTGCATTTCCTTGAGTCAGCCGGTGAGTATGTTCAGGCAGCTCCTGTAACTCCTCCAGAGTTCAGTCAGCTGCTTTTTTATAATTGACTCATTCTATGTTGGGACTTTGGTTTATGTGATGTTGAGGTCATCTGAAAATCTGATTTATGGCGTTCTGATCCATAACCTCTCTGCATGTTTGGATGATGAGAAAAATTTCATCTTTCAGATCCTGGTAAACATTAAAACAACAAACAACGAGAATCTTTTCAAAATTCAGGCTAATTCTGAGGTTTTTTTATTGACTGAAGCAGTTCCTCCTCCATAACATTTTAATGCTGCTTCACTTATGAAACGGATCTGAGATGCTGACAGCAAGTCAACCTATGTAATAACTTACAGGTTGAAAAATTCAATAATTATTAATTAATAGCACATTTAAGGAAGGTCAGTTAAAATATTTTTAAACATTGTCAAAAGGTTTGGGCCTTTTTACAGTATGATATTTAAAATAATCTAAAAAATGGTTGATTTCTGAGTTTGTTCAGCTTCTCCTTGGATCTCGTCGGCTTCTAGAAAGATCGCATCATGGATGAAGCATCTGGTGAGTCCAGACTGGATTAGTATTCCAGATACACTCAAACTGACAGGATGTGGTTGTACTTAGATTCAGTTCTTCATGTATCGACACTGATCAGGGATAACATTATGACCAAATACCTAAAATACTAACTATACTAGCAAACTGTCAGTGTTATTCACCTCACCTGTCACAGGTCAGTGGTCATAATGTTGTGCCTGATTAGTATATATGTATTTAATTCCTCTGTGAAACACCTCAGGACCTATTTGTTTAAAAGGAGCTTAATAAAAATTATTATTTCATATAATTCTCAAGTTTACCTAAATTTACCTCCAGGGTTGTTCTGCAGAGCAACATTGTGGAAATATACCTGCAACATTAGAGCTAAGCAGGCTTTCTGCACTGAATCCTCTGGATTCTTTAATGGTTTTTATTCTTCTTGAAATGCTTATGATTCTAAATTGTCCAACAAGCTTTTTTTAAATTTATCTTCTTGCTTTTTTCAGTGAATATTTGAGTACAACACTTCTTTCCAAATGCATGCA
Organism: Anableps anableps; assembly: GCA_014839685.1. Taxonomy (NCBI): domain Eukaryota; kingdom Metazoa; phylum Chordata; class Actinopteri; order Cyprinodontiformes; family Anablepidae; genus Anableps; species Anableps anableps. Next base: position 41,723,707 of record CM026066.1, on the reverse strand, counting down.
TTTTGTATTATTTGTTCAGGTTTGCAGAGTTTGTTGGTTACAAGTTCACCTGCATCTGGTAAAATATTAGTTCTCCTTTCACAGTCTAAGCAGAAAAATAACAGCAGAGAAAATGTTAATGAAAGTAAACACAGTGATGCTGACAGAATCCTTTCTGTTGTCTTATGTGCTGCACCTGAAGCTGTAACACTTCCTTAGCTCAGCTGTTTTTGGATCAAGCTGTAGTTTGACATGCAGGAAATGTTTGAATTTAAAGTCACTGACTAACAAAGATAAACACCAAGTAAAGCACCGATGCTTTGATTTGCGCGTAATCTGGTCCACATCAGATTGGTGATGGAGATGTAAATGAGTTGATCTATGTGGAGCTGGGACTTTTAGCAGGTGCTGGCAGTCAGATCAGGATTTTATACAGTTAACTCTTAGTACACAATAAATATGCTCATAGCTGACATTCATGTAAGCTTGTTAATATTTGAACAGTTAAATGATCTAATTATGTTATTGATTTGCAAAAGCATATTTGATTTACTGCCTGCGGTATGATTATTTAATAAAGCCAAGTGATCAGGTCTGGTGTGGAGCCAAACTTCTCCAATTAAAGATCAACCATCATGAAAGATGAGACGACGGGTGCAAAATTAACATATTCCATGAAATAAAGCAATGCATTATTTATTCTTCTGGTTTCCACAATGTCCATACAGTACTGTCCTCTACTTTATTCGTCCAGGTTCCATTTCATTAAGATGCCTCCACAAAGATCTGATATGACGTGACATGTCACGCTGATACAGGGTTAAAGAACTGTTAGCCTCCGTTCCATCTCATCACACCTGAGCTCCATTGAACTTGGAGTTAATGGGTGTGGACATATTGGCTAGCAGTGCTGCTACCTCCTCTCGTGGTGAAAATACGCTATCGCAACAAAAACCTAAAACGGCTGCAAAGTAACAGTGCTCATCTCCACCACTGCTTTTATGCTTTGTAAAGTCCAGTCTTGTCAGTTTTGTATGACATCACATAAACATCCCATAATATCTTCAGACTGACCCAAAAGAAAACTGTTTCTCTGTTCTCGCTCTTAGCCTTGTACGATGTGCCTCGTTTGATCCACAAATCCAGCAAAAATCTCATAATCAACTGTAAGTCATCCTGAAGTAAGATGTTTCTATTGTTTTGCAACGTTTAATGCATTTATGCAGTGTCTGTAACTGATTAGTCATCTGCAGGTTTGCATGGAAGGGCTGGTGTTTATCTGCATTGCTGAACTTGTGGAGTACAACTTTTACTGGCTCCCACCATCCCCCAGCAGCACTCAGCAGGGGAGACCCTAGAGAGCCCCTGACGTGCTGGGCAGGCACCAGCCCAATATGACAGCAATTCAGAAAGACCAGGAAAGACAGGGCAGATTATCGCCCGCCAGGTGGGCTAAACCCTGGGAGGGTCAAGTCAGATGGATGCCCACCAGAGCCCTGTGCAGCCCCCATAGCCCATGGCTGGCCCGACATATTCCCGGGAGCTATTGGGCACCTGGAAGGAGCCCAATGTTCCAGGCGTGGCCTGAGCTCCCACACAAACAGCACCCAACTTAAGGGTGCCTCCCCCCATGCTGACACCAGGGACCACCAGGTCATCCCTACAGCTCCAGTCAATACTGAAGCAGCTGAGTGACTGAGCAAAAGAGGACGACACTGACTCCTCTAAATCCAGTGTCATCCATCAATCCATGGTGTTTGAATGTGTCGGTGGTAATATGAAGTATTGTTATGAATGCAGATGTGTATGTCTAAGGTGCATTAAAATTAGGATTGTGACTACGGTATGTGAGACCCCACTACTTGCTGACCACAAAGCCCCAAGTGTCTATACCGCATAAAAACTGAGGTACAGGATGGGGTCCAGATATAGTGGGGGTTAGGGGCTTATAGTACTCCACACATTTCTGCAAAGCCCATTGTCCAACATCCCAAGACCCTGTGTGATATTTGGTGGAGGAGGGGGTGGGCACCAAGAGGCAAGTATGAGTCTTCTTGGGGGCCAGTTCCTTAAGTGAACACCACTTGTCCCACCCATGTCCACACCACTACAGGGACCACCGAGAGATCACCTAAAATGAAGGGGAGGGAATTCTCCTAGAGCGGCTGCCCCCCCTCAGAGAGGAACAGTCCAGCGAAGCAAGATTATCCCCTTGCCAGTATAACAGTTACAATGTGATAACAGAAAGTAGAATAAACTAGAATACACAACAGGACCAGTGACTGTTTCAAAGAGAAGGTAAAGAGTATTAGTGTCGATCAAGAGAGAAGACTAGACACTGGAGTACACAAGAGAAGGCTCAGTAGGGTCAAGTCCAAAACAGTTCTTTGGGAAGGTGATATCGACACCAATATAACCTCAATATGGAATATTCTGACCTTTTGAAGCTTCATCTTCAAGAAGGTTGTATATTGAATGGATCTCGTAAAACGACTGGGACACAGTTGTCACTTGTGACCCAGTATCAAGAAGGCAAACTTATCCATTACTTAGTACTTGAGCAGTGTACTTAGCTCCAACTAGGCCTTTGGGTATCTTCACAGTGGCTGATATGTTGTAAAGGAACAGTTTTCTGGGTTTACTTAAATGCTTAATGGCACTGGTTTCATTGGTAGCATCCATTTGTCCCACAATGAGGGCTTTCATTAGTTTAAAGACTGTGTTTGATTATTCTGTTTGTTGCAAAGTAATTGTTTCTCTTTCAACTGTTTTCTTTTATTAGCGATTAGGGACGGATTTGGGTCATTGGAGCAAACTGCGACAATATGACCACCTTCGCCACATTGAAAACAATACCAAGGTTTTGGCCCGCTCTTTGCAGTTTAGACTATTGTAGTTCATTCAGGCACATTAGGCTTAGGTCGTGTGTTAGCATTAGCTTTTTTATGTAAATATTTTTATTGGTTTTGTAGATTATCAACATGAAAAAGTACACATATAACAGCGACCTGCCAAATACACACACACCAGAGGTAGGACAAAACAAGGTAACAGGTAGTATTGCGAAGTATATGCATAAAATACATAGAGTGTGCATATTACTTAAATCTATCCATCAAAAACTGCTTGCCAAATATCATAAAATACACTTTCTCAGTTAATCAAGGTAAATCTGATTTTCTCCAGATGGAGCAGATTTCCTAATTCTCTAAACCAAATTTCAAAAGCATGGGGTTTTTCTGACATCCAACAGCGCAATATCACCTTTCTGACCACTAGTGTAGTCCATGACACAACTTGTGCCTCCTTCTTGTCCCTTTCACAACCTGATTCAGTCATCCCAAACAATGCTGTGAGGGGGTGCATGGGACCTCCCTGCCAATAGCTTCAGTCAGAAAATCAAACAAATGGTACCAAAAGGGCTGTAGTTTTTGTTATTGAAAAAAAGATGAAGTCCCATGGTCCTTCGAGCACTTAACACAAAGCGGAGGAACATCCTTATACATATTTTTTAGTTTAGTGGGGGAAAAGTGCAACCTATATACCACCTTGAATTGGATCAAATTATGCCTAGCATTAACTGAACTATGGTGTATATTCTTAATGCATTTCTGCCAAGCATTATCAAAAATGTCTGTCCCCAATTCTTCTTGCTTATTATTTATATTTAATAAAACACTGTAATGGTGAGAAAAAAGGACTGAATGCTGGGGAGTCACTTCATAATGTGGGACAGAGGCTTTAATAAAATGTTGCACCTGTAAAATCTAAAGAAATGTGAATTTGGAAGATTAAAGTTTACCCTCAGCTGATGAAAAGATGCAAGATGTCCATTAATATAAATATTAACAGAGCAAATGCTCTTTACCTGCCGTGTCATAAATGTAGTGTCCTAAAGTCCAGGCCTAAAGGCTTGATTACTACATATTGGGGCACATAGGTATATTTTGGGGGCCTTGACTGTACCCAAGACTTGGTTCTGTAGGAGGAGTAAAAAGTGGCAAATAACAAAAATAAATCATCACTTCGAACTCAGTTTCTTTCTGCTTTATTCGGGCCAGCGTTGGAGGGTTCTTAGTGCACCTTCTTTGTATACAAGTTTCATAGTCACACAAATCTCTCAGAACTCCCAACTCTTAATTTGAGTGGAACGTATTTATACCCGAACTTGTCTACTTTATGTGTGTGTGTAGTTCTCAGCCAGTCCAGTCCATTGTTTGGCTGATGCAGGTCTCTTGACTTGCTCCATGCTGAACACTTATGGAGAGTTTCCTGGAGAGTTCCTTCCTGACTTCTCAGGTCAGAGTGACCGAGTACATTGGTACAAGACACCCATTTTCTTCTAATAAAAACATGCCTTAGTGCAAAACAATCCAATAACATAATTATTAACAAATAACATAATTATTATTCCACAAATCCCCCCTAAATAAGTGAAAACTTATTTTCTTACACAAATTTATAAATATAGCATGCAGTTTATGAATATAATATGTGTAAATATATTTGAATATATGTAGAAGTCCACTTAGGATTGTATAATAAAACAGTGAGCGTCACGGTTATTAGCATGGGTAAAATAACTAATATAATCAATCAAATATTCTGATTAATGAGTTTAAGTAACAGTGAATGTATAACCCACAGACCATTGCTCTCCCATGGTCAAGAGTTCCATTAATATAGGATCAAAAAACCCTCTGTTGACCCTTTTTAGTTCTTACATCATGTAGACGGAAAAAACTATCCTATGGCCCCTACTCCATAGGCGACCGCTCTCAGGCAAAAATGGAACTATGAGGCCATGGCTACTGCAATGATCCTGACCTAAACAAAATCATTGATTATAACATCAAAAGATTGAACAAACTAGAGACAAAACTTGCTTCTAAGCAGCGTTGCAGTGTAGCACAGACTCTGTCCTTGGAACGCTGAAGCAGTTTATTGTTTTCTGGGTTGATGCTTTTGATTTTATTCTTCTGCCTTCTCATTGACCTAGTTCAAGTCCCCTAAACACAATCTCCATGTCCATGAGTCTCTGAGTCCAGCACATAAAGGGGTCCCCGAACAGCCAATCTCTCAAGATCGTCCTGAAAAGACAGAAAATACTAGTACTGAACAGCATCTTATAGTAGAATATTTTTCAATTACACAGTCTTCATTACTTGTAAGATGGTATCCTTGTTGTGTCCATAATTCGACTCCAGAGTTCCATTATTAAATTCACGTATGACCAGTGTGGATTGATCTTCTGTGTTTTATGATATACAGTTTCCTGACAAAGATATTTATTAGTGTCCACTTTCTATGTAATATTATTACCATTTTCCACAAATACCCTGTTAGTTTATCCAAAATCACCAAAAAAAAAAAAAAAAAAAAAAAAAAAAAAAAAAATTACATCAGTCTGTGTGCAGAGAATTACACCTTAATTTGAACATCAAGAGGATTACTTGTAACTTTGGAATGAGTTAACAGACAAAGTAAAACCAAAATAAAGCTACCTTTTTAAGATCACTCATCTGACAAAATGCACATTAAAATAAAGAAAACAAATCTTTGCTAATGCAATCAGAAACAGGAGAAAACTGGTTAAAACAGAAATAGCAGTTTACTCTTACTAATTCAAAGCTCTCGACAGAACATCCAAGCATGTGGCTAGTTTAAAACATGATTTTTTACAAAATAGATAGATAGAGACTTTGTTTCAGGCACAAGGCCCAACCAAAACAAAAGGAAAAAAAAGAACAAACACCCAAACAGATACACATATCCACAACCATCCAAAAACCAAGATTACATAAAATTTAACATAAAATCACCTAAATTTAATAACAAACAACTGTACCAGTGTCTCCACAGCTGTGAATTGTATTGTGTAGAGCTCAGCCATGGGTTTACTAAGGCCATGATCATTTTATTTTCAGATTCATTTAAATGATATATAAACTTAAAAATCAGATTTCTAAGCACAGCCTGCAGTGTGCTGACTCCAGCTTGTACAAACATTTCACTTGCACTGCCCCATCTGTCCACAAGTGTGCAGTATCTAGAGACATACAGTATACTTCAAAAAGAAACTATTCAAAATAGATGCATAGTAATGACAACACCCTTTCACAGTAACCCATCAATCCCCATGTATCGCTTGATAATAGTGTTCACCCTTGACTGTGCAGGAACCATGACTCCACCCCAAAATACAAGAATAAGACAGAAAGCAAAATACATGAACAAAGAACTTCCAAATCAGCTTCAACAGTAAAAATCAGACCTTCATAGAATTTTGGATTATAGGGTTTCTGCTATATAAGGTATTCTTCATTTGTGTTAGGCTATTAAGCAGAGCTGGAAGGCAAGTTTGCCTACAAGACAGGTGTTCTATTGTGAACCATGAGGGCTGCCATTCCAAGTCAACTCCAGGGGTGCATCTATGGTAGAATGAAAAAAATGTTTAAGTGTGCAGCCATGTAATACAATCTAAAATTTAGAGGTGCCAGGCCACCACAAATTTTACGTTTAATTAAATGATTTTTAGGGATTCTAAGAATCTTACCTGACCAAACAAAGGAGGATATGATAGAATCTAATTTTTTAAAAAAGGACTAGGGTATTTAGCTGCATAAGCCTGCATAACTACAAGAAAAAAAAAAATCACACTTGAAATAACAAGAAATACCTGAAAGAACAACCCGTTGTGTTAATATGTCCACCTCATACATCCGATTTCTGATCCAGAAACCTTTTCACAGCCTCCGGGTTGTCAAAAATGCATGTTTCCCTGTTTAATGTCACCTAAAATTAAGCTGTAGAAAACCGTAACGTAGATTGGCCACCCTGCACTCCTTGTGAATTTAATCAAACTTCTTGTACCTCTTGACCACCTCCATGGTCAAATCCAGGAAGATGAATATTTTTGGACTGCAGAGGAGCTTTTTGTGCAGCAAGCCTTGGTATGAGCTCGCAGGTTTGGTAGTAGTGTAGCCTTACGATGAGAGGGCGAGGTTGGTTGCTGTCAATTGGCTTAGGTCCCAGGGTGCAGTGCGCTCTATCCACCAAAATCTTGCCTGTAAAGTTCTCATCTCCCGGAAGTCTGGGAATAAACTCAGAAATAATGTCTAATGAGTTTCCTTTCTCTGTTTTCTCTGCCACTCCAAGTATCCTGATGTTCTGTCATCTGACTGTGATTCAAAATCCTCCAAATACTTGTGATGTAAATCTTGTCCCTTCTGAAGCGAGTTGCAGAGCACCTCAAGAGGAGCAATCCTCCTGTCAAGCTCATTTGCTCAATATCATGTATCTTTCAAGTTACAGTGGACAAGGTAGCCTTCACTGCAGTCATCTTGGTTAAAATCACAGTTAACTTACTATCCACAGAAGTTTCCAATCTAACGATTGCTTTCATGATGTAAGCCAACAACGGGCTAATAGTCTGCAGAGCAGCATGGCTAACCTCACTTTTCTCCCCTGTTATTGCCATTGTTAGCTTATATATTTACAATATGAAACAAATAAAAAGTGTCAAGAATAGATTAATATTAAATTCAAATTTTGTAGGGTGAGCTCTCCAGAACACGTCTCATGCCATTGCTTGCTAACTACGCCCCCCTAGCATTAGCTTTTGATAAGTTTGAACTTATATAGAACAATAGAACAACCAACCCACCCAATTCAGAGATCCTCTACTCCAGCCAGGACCAGGATTTCTTCTAGTTCTAATTATTCTGTTCTTAGTATATGTTCTAAGCTGATCTAAGCATCAGCTTCTATGCTCCACAAATCTGGAAAAAATTTCCAGAAGACCTCAAAACAGCTGAAACACTGAGTTCCTTTAAATCAAAGCTAAAAACCCACCTGTTTAGAGTTGCTTTTGACCCATAATAACAGAAACATTGACCAACATAATTGATGTGTATTGATGTTTTTAATGATGGCTCTTGACAAAATGTAATGTGTGTTAATGGTTTCACAACCGGTGACTGATGTGCTTGTGATGCTTTTATGTTTTCATGATGTAAAGCACTTTGAACTGCCTTGTTGCTGACATGTGCTCTACAAATAAACTTGACTTGTTTCCCAGGGAGCGAACCTTTGGCAGGTGGATAGATGGGAGGGGAGTGCACAGTCCCTGTTTGTGGAGCTTGATGGGCATCGCTGCTTAGGAGTTGGTCTCTGATGAAAATGACCGTATTATAATAACAAAGTGCAGTGGATTGATGATTTTTGATTATGACATTTGAAAAAATATTATGTTTATTGCTTGCTTCATAATTGAGTGTATGATGTTTTTATGATGTAAAGCACTTTAAACTGCCATGTTGCTGAAATGAACAATACAAATAAACTTGACTTGATATGGACATTCCCACCCCTAAAAAAAGGAACAAGTAAGCATAGCACAAGGCACTCATCCGCAGCACATCAACCTCAGGTGGATCCGAAGAATGATATTAGGACATCTTGTGGAAAGTTTATCTGTCTTTAACAGACTGCTAACATCACTGTTGAAAGCAATAGTCTTTAACTTATGTTCATATTTATTTAATTCTCCAAATACCACATGTGACAATGGCAGCCATTTTGGATAGTCACCTTTTACCATGGATATTTAGTTTCAGTGGAACATCTGCAACACTGATATAAATAAACTAAATTGAACTGAACTGAATTGAATTGATATAGGGCTACTCTGATTGCTACTCCATTTTAATTTGTGGTGCGCCTACACTAACTGCCCAGTGAGTGGCATTACATGCACTGATAGAAGTTTGAACTGCATCCAAAGCCCATGCAAGTGCCTACAAAAAGCTTCTGAAAAGTTGACCACTGTGTATGAAAGAGCCAGACACACAACTGGACAAGCTTTTCACAGTTTCCTTTTTTTGTTTGTATTTTAGTGACTCAGCTGAGGATCATTCTAATGGGGAACAATTTGTCTTCAAGAAGCACATTTGGAAACTTCCTACTGGGACAAACCAAGTTCAACACCGAGACAGAAATAGAATCATGCCTGAGTTTCAGAGGAAAGTTGATGGGGAAAGACTTAGTCATCATAAACACTCCAAATCTACTGGTCCCCAACATCTCCCAGTTCAAATTGATAGAACACATTGAACACTGCATGAGACTTTCTGCTCCTGGACCTCATTTGTTTCTGCTGGTTCTACAACCTGAAACCTTCACAGATGACCACAAGGACAGGCTCTGCAGAATCCTTGAACATATCAGCGATCGATCCTTTGCACACTCGCTGGTTCTGAAAACACCCAGTGAGACTCTTGGACAAAATTACATCAGTCTGGCAGCCTTAGAGATCATGGTGAAGAGGTGCAGAGGTGAGTTTCTGTGGAGGAGGACCACCGAACTCTCTGAGATCTGGGAGTTTTTGAAGGAAACTCTGACAGAGAATGGAGAACAACATGTAAGCTCTGACAAATTTGAGGAACCCACATCCCTGGACACCCAGGTTTCTAGTGAGTATGTCATGGGTTTCTTTTGCTCACATTAAATTAGCGTCATTTGAGATGTATTCAGAAAAATATAATTAAACAGTTCCGACATAAATATTAGGTTCTTTTATACCACGTCTCATTGTTCAATGCAAGAAGAATCTGGCTTTGCATCGGAGTGTTTCTGATTTGGCTAGAATGGTCCTTCAAGAGGTCTCCATGCATGCAGCACAGGACCCACACAGATTGTTCAGAGTCTGAAGGTGTGTCTGACCTAAATCAGATCAGTTTGGAGTCATAATCATTTGTGTGAGCTTGCATGGACCATTGGATCACCTTGAGATATTTAAATACATAAATCATATTATTTATCGCCGTGTACCTGCAAAGTAATGCCCTGATATCACCAGATTTATTTATTAACACTGTTTTTTTAAGTGCTGAAAACAGAAGTTAAACCCATTTACAGCAGGATTTATTAACACCACCTAGTGCTACTAAAGAATTGTTTTAAGCACTGAATCAGAGGGTGCAGTTATTGATTTATTGGTAAATATTGGCACCATGTTTTGGCTTTTGTCTTACATTAGACCAAAACTTAAAACTGAAACTAACTTCAGTGTTTTAATGTGGTGTTCCCAATATTTTGATTTGATGCTAGTATCAGTGACCCTGCCCCCATCTCCTGATGAAAGCAGTTCTTTCTGCTGGTCCAGCTAAAGGTACTGAATTCACTGTGTTCAGGAAGCAGTAATTTTATAACAGCATTACAGAAGCTCTGTAGACAATGCCAAACAGTGGCAATACCAATGCCAAAACCATAACTCACAGTCTTGTACTCACTGTTTCCAGTTTTCACAATGCCACAGTTTGTAACCTTTATTTAACCAGAAAGAGAAAAACTTATTGAGATTAAAAATCTCATTTACAAGTGTGTCCTTGGACAAGAATGTTTAGCTATTTATCCATAGCTAAACAAAAATGGTAGTTTGTGTTTGTCCTCTGCAGAAGGGTGTAAAGACTCCAACAAAATAGTTTAATGAATACCTAGACACCTGCAAGTTTCTCTTGAAATACTTACTGGTCATTTCTGGGACAATAGCATCCCTCCAATGTTGCACATGTGGATACATCCAAACAGCAGCCCTTCACATTCTCTTGATATTCAAAGGTGTCTAGAATCTTAAAATAAAAAAATCTTCATACACTTCTACAGCTGCATTGTGTGAGCATTATATCAGTACCAGTTTCTGGGCATACCATTCTTGCCCAAAGTTATTTCCTTTTGCTCTTTTGGTGCATAGAAAGGAACATCTGCATAGAAAGGAACATCTGTAAGCAAAAGATGTAACTCGTGCAAAGCATCAAGGTCCAACATCTTGCTACTACGCTCTTCTTCTGCTGTTCTTCCGGGCTGTGTAATGCCCCCTGTTGATGCTAGGTTCCCAAAACGGATGGAAATGGGTTTTGGTTCTCAGCAAAACACCAACCTTCAGGGGTACACAAACTGAACCAGTTCTAGAAGGAGTTTTTTCTGTGGAAACACGCTATGAGAAAGATCCAGAGCCAAGAGCTTGTAGTGATGGAAACACAAAGAATTGGTACTAAGCATGCACTAGAACTAGTTTTGGTGGAAGATGGGTTAAAGTGCTCTCCTTATGCTAGCTCTGATACTATTGAAGAATCTCTTAATTCTGGTCTGACAAAAGCTTGGTTGTTAATTAGATTCTTTTCAACAACTTTATATTCTGGTGGCAGATCTTGTCATTTTCTATAACTTATTGATCAACTGATTGGATATGGTACAGCATGCAGTTTCCATTTTAGTGTAAACTGTTTTTTTTGTTTCAGGTTCTGCCTTCAGAATAGTTCTGTTTGGGAAAAGTGAAGAGAAGAAGACAAAACTGGGGAACTTTATCATTGGTAACAGTGGAGAGCATTTCCATAACTTTTCTCCTAATAAATATGCAGTCACTAACGGGGAGTGGAAAGGATATTCCATCACAGTGGTTAAAACTCCAAACTTCTTCAGCTTGTCTGGGAAAACAATCAAAGCAGAAGTGAGGAAATGTGTGAGTCTCTGTGAGCCTGGACCAAATGTTATTTTATTCTTAGTGAAACCTTCTTCATTCACACAAAAGAAGAGGCAAACCCTCACATCCATCCTCAGTTTATTTGGACCGGATGCTCTGAAACACTTAGTGGTCATTAGGACACACGATCTGACTGTGTCTCAGGCATTCAAGCAGCTTGTCAGAGACTGTGATGAACGACTGTACAATATGTATGAAAATGACCAGAAAACCTTAATGAGGAAGATTAAAGCCACTGTACAACAAAACAAGGGAGTCTACCTCACCTTTGCTGAGGAGAACATGAAACCAGAGTCTGGACTTGATACACGAGCTTTAAATCTGGTTCTGTGTGGAAGGAGAGTAGCAGAGAAGACTTCAGTAGCCAAGGCCATTCTAGGTCAGACAGAACTTCATTCGGTCTCCAACATGTCAGACATCATCATTAACGAGGGAGAGGTGTGTGGACGTTGGGTTTCTATTCTGGAGATGCCGTCCATGTATGGAAAAGCTCAGCAGGAAGTGTTGAAGGAATCATTCAGGTGTATCTCCCTCTGTGATCCTGAGGGTGTCCACGCCTTCATCCTGGTCCTACCTGTGGCTCCCCTCACTGATGAAGACAAGGGAGAGTTACAGACCATCCAGGACACATTCAGCTCTAGAGTCAATGACTTCACCATGATTCTGTTCACTGCGGAGTCAGATCCTACAGCTCCAGCAGTCATTGACTTCATCAGAGAAAGCAAAGGTGTCCAGGAGCTTTGTCACAGCTGTGGCGGAAGATATATTGTTCTGAACATCAAGGATCGGCAGCAGATCCCAGAACTTCTGCATGTTGTGGAAAAAAACAAAGTATCTGTGAATGAGCAGCATGGCTACACAACCAAAACACATGCTAGTGCTCAAACAGAAAAAATCAAGGAAAAAGAGAAAAACATTGTGCATCTGGAGGCAGAACTTCAGTACCTCAAGAGAAAGGCCATCACCAGAAGTAAGTGAGTTATCATCATAGTAAAAAATAAAATATACCCTGTTTCAAATCTAATCTGATCTTTAACATGTTATAATTATTTCAACACCCAGTTGCCTTCAGCTGCCTGGAGAACCTCTTTAAATGTTCGTAGAACATCCTTTAACAACCTGTAGACAGGGTGGGATAGCACGGTGCACCATCCCTCATTTTTCTTTCCAATGCCCTGGTAGAGAAAAAATGGGGGTAGACGCCCAACTAGCTCATCAAACTTGCTGGTATCCATTTTGATTGTGGGAATTTATTATGGGAAATGTAGGCAATCTGTATGCTCGACTCTGAAAACTCAACTGTCCGCAGACAGTGTGGATGGAGTCCATGCAACTCAGAATATGCAGCATACGCCCGAACATGTGGGAACCTTAAGAGGATCTTAAGCAGGGAGGACCTAGAGAAAGGAGAGATATTCTCCGTACAATGATAACACAGAAAGTAGAAGACGCTACCAGATTGATCGTGCAGCAATCATGTTTTTTGGCTGATCTCATTAGGCATTCAAATTCAAAAATACTTAATTGATCCTGTGGGAGGAAAATTAAATGTTCTTGTAACTCATAATGTTCAAGGTTCTTAAAAGAGTTGTAGATGAGCTTACTTGTCCCACCCAGGGTAGTAATGGCATAACTCATAATGAAGAACATCACAACATTGCAATACCTGGCTATGGGCAAAATCCAGCGGCGTAGGCTCAATGGTCAGTCAGACCATTACAGCACTATCACAGCCTCGTATCGTGGTGCAATTTGTCCGATTTCCACAGGATGTACAATCACTGCAGCCCACCAAACAGACATTCATGGACATTGGAGATTTCCCTGGTGTGATTGGTATATTTTGATATGACACATGAAGTAACAAATAGATGAAGCAGTAAAATGACCATCAAAATAATGTTAAGGATGTAAAACAGGTACATTCAAATGCTGTGTGACAATTTAATTTTGTGTAGTTTCATCATCATTAGACACTTTTTTAATCAAGTCTAGATTACAGTTTAGGTTAATTTCTATCAATGGTCTACTGGGGGCATATTTGTTTGCTTTATGTCTTATTTTGTTTTGTGTATCAACCAATCACAGTCTCTCGAAGACAGCATCACCCCAACCTATGGGGTCAACCACACCACAGATCTAGGAGAATATGGGCCCTGATCCTTTTTACCGTGTCTTGACATGTTGTTAAGCTGAACCAGGGTGCACTTTCTTTTTTTCCCTATAACCTTTCATTAGAACTTTACACCCTATTTAATAACCTACACTCATGACCTATATTACTCTGACTCTTAAATTTTTTGTAAAAAAAAACTAAGTGCCTTCTTTTCCCTGCAGGTGTCGATGAACAGCCCACGCCAGACAATCTTAGGATTGTCCTGATCGGGAAGACCGGCTGTGGAAAGAGCTCCTCAGGAAACACCATCCTGGGAAGAGAAGAATTCAAAGCTCAAGCTCTCCAAAAGTCTGTCACCAAGTATTGCCAGAAAGCACAGAGTGAAGTGGCTGGGCGCACAGTCACTGTGGTCGACACTCCTGGACTGTTTGACACCAGTCTGTCCAACGAAGAAGTGAATGAGGAGATGACCAAGTGCATCAGTCTTCTGGCTCCAGGTCCACATGTCTTCCTTCTGGTGCTACAGATTGGCAGGTTTACTGCAGAAGAGAAAGACACATTAAAACTGGTTACAAGGGTCTTTGGAAAGACTTCTGCGAAGTTCACTATTGTCCTCTTCACTAAAGGAGATTCATTAGAACATCATTCGTTGTCCGTAGAGGAATACATCGAAAAAGGGGATGATCATGTCAAGAATCTAATCGAAGACTGTGGAGGAAGATACCATGTGCTCAATAACTATGACAAAGAAAACAAAGTACAACAGGTCTCTGAACTGATAGAAAAGATTGAGAAGATGGTGAAGAAAAACGGCGGTAGCTGCTTCACAAATGAGATGCTGAGGGAAGCCGAGGCAGCAATCCAGAAAGAGGTGGAGAAAATCCTGACACAGAAGGAGAAGGAGATGCAAAGAGAGCTGCAAAAGATTGAGAAACAACGGGACAAAGAAATGAAAGAGTTGCAAGAGAAGATGGAGGAACAAAAAGCAGAGCTTGCAAAGGAGAGAGAAGATAAATTAAAGCAATTGGAGCAAGTAAGGGTCAAACTTAACACTGAGACTGAGAGGATAAAGAAAGAGAAGGAAAAGAGGGAAGAAGAAGACAGGAAGAAGAAGAGAGAGGAGGCGGTGGAACATCAAGTGTCTGAAGCAAATCTGAAGGATTTGCAGGAAAAAATCAATTCTGCAACAGATCTGGAGAAGAAAAGTTTACTGGGACAACTCAAAGAAAGTAAGAGAAAAGAACAAGAGAACAGGAAGAGAGAGCAGAAGGAATACTGGGATCGTCGAAGGAAAGAGAATGACAGCAAACAAAAAAAGGCTGAAATACACCTCAAACAGCTCCAAATGTATTACGATCAGACCAAAAAGATGTCTGAACAACAGTTTGAACATGAGGACAAAAAACTGAGAGAGCTGGAGGAAAAATTTGAGAAGAAAGTGGGTGACATCAAGAAGAAGTTCGAAGAGGAAGCCAGAGAGCAAGCTGAAGAGCACAACGACTTCAGAGAGAAATACACGGAAAACTTCGCTGGTCTGATGGAAGAACACAGGGAGGAAATACAGAACCTGGAGCGAAAACACCAGAAGGAGATCCAGGAGAGAGAAGAGAAGCTGGAGAGGGAGTATAAGCTGCTGGACAACCTGCATGCTCACAAAGAACAACAACTGAAAGAAGAACTGGAACAAAAAGAGAAAAGGCTGAAAGAAATGGAAAAATTAAAGAACGCCCAGGAAAGAGAGTTCAAGATGATGAAGGACAAATACAAGAACAGATGTGTGATTGCCTGAGATGTTCTGGACACAGATATGATTAAAACTTAGTTCTTATCTCACATTAAGAGGGGATCTGGGTTGTGATCTACATTATAATCCATCCTGGGCCCAAGAATCAGATGGTTCTGGGTTAATTTGTGACTATTAGAAGTAATAGTTTTCCTGCAATTGATATAATTCTAATTTTCCAAGTCAGGATTCTGACATTCTGGAATGTATATTTCTGTTTCCCAACTCTGTCAATCAGCCAAGACTTCTCCAGATCCGAGGTCTTGATGTGTAGGTAAACGGGCCCAACACAATCATAGTGGATTCCAGCTCTTTAACCACCAATCTGAGTCCAACAAACAACCAAAGCAGCAGGTTTGATTGTTGTTCCTGCTGCTGAAAATGCCATTATCGAGTTAAATCCTTGGATACTGATATTATTTTATCTGAAAAGAAAATATGATACACAGGTTGATTGAAAAGTATGATAAAGGTGAATTTAATATAAATTGTCGTTGCAGATTGTGGGTTGAATTCAGGAAACCTTTTTAATGAAGGATTCAATTATTTTTACTTTAACTTAGGAAATTATAGTTGTTAGACTTGAAAAAGTTATTTTTATATTAGCTTTGAAATTTATCTTCCTAAATTGAAATAAGAAAATCCTAATCCTCAACTAAGATGTGTTTTTGGTTCAGCGTCCTTTCTTTAACTTAAAATACACCATTGACTAAACCAAGTGATGATTTCAGTCGTGTTTTTAATCCCTCGACATGTGGGGAGTGGGTGAAAATGAGAATATGATTTGCCTTTTAACTCCTGTTCTCATATTTGTGAAATCTAAGTAATGATGGAACCGTTTCCTTGCAGAGGAAAAAGATGACACTGTTATAAGAAAGCACAACACTTTTATTTTTATTTTATTTCTTGATATTTAATATTTATATTTACACTTTTATTTCATTTTCTTAGGTTTGGATATCTCTGAACACATATTTCAATAAAATAGAGATTCTGATATTGCTGTTAAGGATGTGTTGTAAAGAATGTGCATTCATATTGAAATAAATCTACATTGTGAAGCAACCCTTACTTGCTCTGACAGTCCTGAGATGTCTGATCAGGTCAGTCTAGTCGAAAACAGTGATTAGTGAAGAATGATCGGGCTTCTTCTCAGGCTTGTCTTCAACCCAAACAATATCGTAAGATTCTGACCCAATATTTGCTCAAACTAACCCAACATACAAAGCTTTAATAGAATAGAACAGAAACAGCCTTTATTGTCCCACAAAGGGGAAATTCAGGTGTAACAGCAGCAACAGATATAAAGTTTCACACAAAAAGTTTGTAAAGTGTAACAAACAATTTTAACAATAACAATAATAACAATAATAATAATATCCTGTACAAGACTCTAGCAGAAAGTACTGTGCTGTTATTAGAAATAGGCATATCAGACTCATGATCCTAGGGCAGTTCAGCTGAGCCGGATCACTTTTTCCAAGAATGTATGTAATATGCTTGTGTACTGAACATAGAAAAAAGATACAGACTATTTGCAGAACAGTATATCAGTGGAGAAAAACAGATGTGCAATAGTAGCAGGAATGTTATGTAAAAATGAGTAAGAACAGAGTAGATGATGGCACAGATGCCAGCAGGGATGTGAACACTCATTGATTCTGTTGGGAGCAGTGATGGTTCTGGAGTCTAACAGCTGCTGGGAGGAAGGATCTACGATAACTCTCCTTAGTGCACTTTCTGGCTCATTTATCAGCTTTCACAAAATAATTAATTTGCATGTTAAATTAATGTTTTAAGTATCTGCATACGCACTGTTATGATCATAATAATTATTTTGTGTTCCATCTTCATTTTAACAAATGTTCAGAAACATTTTTTTAGAACCAAAGCGAGATTAAACAACAAATTAAAAGAAAACCTTTAATTTTTCATTACATAAATAGATCATTAAGCTGAGCTTCTTTGTTTGTTCCCAGTATGTTTGCAGATGATGGAATCTGTTTCTGTCTGAGTGAAGCAGACTCTAATATCTTAATAGTTCATATTTTATTCTTTATTGGTGCTCATGATGCAAGGATTAACCTCAAACAGGGATCCTACAGGCTTGCAAAAATCTGGAAAAATGTGACAATGTGGTTGTTTTCCAGGTCTGGAAAAATACGGAAAACAGGAAACTGAGTACTGAAAAATGTTTGAGTTTCCAAAGTTTATTTCTTTCATCAGGTAAAAGATTTTTAAAAATGATCTGTAACATGTAAAGAGCATTTTTATGTTGCTTTATATTTAAGCAGATTCTATTATCTCTGATTCGCTGCAGCACAACTTGAGTTTTTGTCCAAATCCAGAAGTTTCAGTTTTTGAGTCAATGAATAAAAACTTACTGATAAATATGAATTCGCTGAGAAATCATAAAGGAGCATTTCACTACTTTCAGAGCCTCCAGGGTTTTAAACTGGATCCAAGTTAAATTAACTTGGACGATTTAGTTGCTAGTCTTTCTGGTTGGAGGGCATCTTTACCATCACCCTAATATTTAGCTCCCAAAACCCGAATGTTACTTCCAGTCAGAGGAACCATGTTGGTCAAATTAAAAGATTACTTGAATCTGAATCTTCCAAGGGTGTGAATAATTGTGACCCTAACTGTGTACTTCAGTGTTTACCCCTTTATATTAAATGATCTTGAGATTTTAAAGGTGCAGAATAAACCCATCAACATTTTCTGAAGTCACTCATAATAACAAACCAAACTGGCTCCTATAAACTGGTTCTGCATCTCTGCAGAAGGGAATCCAACATGTCAACCAAAACAAAACCTGACAGTGTTTCCTCCGTTTCAGTCTTTTCCTGCTTCTTCCTCGTGCCGTTAATGTTTGATCAGAAGTTTATCTGTAAACTTTCCAGGGAACAGAAACCAGAACTGGCTCCTGCTGGGAACCAGCCTGCAGTCTGAGTGAGGGAGGTGTGTTAGAGCTTCATGTGGGGACTTCTAGCATAAAGGTTAATATTTGCAGCAACGGTTTAATCTTCATTCGACACACCTCTGCACCATATGGGCTCAGATCTGAGGTTTCTTTCATTAACTTGCTGTAACTGTTGCAGGTGAGTAGCTCTAGATCTGCTAGATGTCCATTAATCAGAGTCCTGCAGACGCCTGTGGAGCATCTTAACGTCTGAACGGACCTCAGGTTCTGGGCTGCATCCTGTGGAGCTGATCTCTGATTTCTTTTCTCTTGACAGGTTTTCTGCGTCATAAACGCAGAATATTTCAGGCGTTTAGCTGCAGTTTTTCTAGTCAGACCTTCCTGAATCTGACTGTGAACATCAGAAGGAGCTTTTCTGAAACAACAGCAACATCTTCTGGTGAGTTCTGCAGCGTTAGAGGTTGAACTACCAGCTTCACATCATCCTGTTGGAGTTTTATCTTCAATGTTGGCAAAATGACTCAGAAAGCTTCAGAAACATCTTGCTTCCTGTTTTCTGGAGCTGCAGGAACGCGTCTGTATTTCTGTGTTCTGATGTGAGGAGATCATCAGGCTCCAGACTCCAGCAGATGATAAAGAAATCGCATTTCTCTGAAACAACAACATTAAAGTGGAAGAGCTAAACCAGTTGGTTGTGTTTATTGGCTGGATGTAGGCAGCTGATTGTGAGGAGAGTCACAACATGTGATGTGCCACATAATCATGTTTTTAATTGTTATTGTTATAATTTTCATCACATAAACTGAACAGGAAGCTAAATTGAACCATTAATGTTCCTCTGTAGCAGCTGCTTCCAGTCAGTAAAGCCTTGAACGATACGTCGGCTTAAATTCAGGGGATGATTAACTATTAATGGGTTTTAATCGGTTACTGAAGAAGTCGTGTTCTGTTTCTGTTTCTGCATCAGCTGAACCACAGGTTGATGATTCATGAAGGAGGAAATAAACAGAGCAAATGTTGAGGGGGAATCTGTTCCTGCAGGACAGTCTTTCTGGTTCTGCGTCCTCGGTCCAGAACAGCTGATAGCCTCATTGGGCCCAGGACAATTGACCCACTTGTCCCCCAACCCGTCAGTGGCCTTGCAAGGGGGGACAGGCGGGGAGACAAACAACAGGACGAAAAGGAAAAACTTTACTTTCTAATTTAAGACGGTCCAGTTTTCCTTCTGTCCACATGAGAGAAGGATGGTTTCCTGATACGCAGCAACACGAGGAAGTTAGTTTCAGGCATTGTTTTAGGGAAAATATGCAAGGAAATATGAGAAACATAATTTCCTATAAAGAACTCTGACTGTGTCATCAGGAGAAGATCAGCTCTGCGGAGAAATCAAACTGTGGATGCAAAGTTTTTCTCCACAGAAACTGAAATGTATTTTCATAAGCTACAATATTAGTTTTCCAGAACAGGATCCATGAGGAATCCCATGGATTAGGCCTGAGAGCCTGGAAGGCTTTTATTGAAACGTGGGAATAGATCATTAAAAACTGAAGATTATTAATATTTTCTGCTGTTATCAACTAGTTTTTGATAAAAGTTTGTGATCTTTATTTGAGGAAAATTTGAGCTGAAATCTGCAGGATCTGCAGAATCAGCTGCTTATTGTTTATTCAGCTGATTTAGTCTCTTTGCAGGTTTTCCACGCAGAGACAAAATGGCTAAGTTGTTTGGTGAGTTTATTCATATTTCACTTGAAAATAATAAAAAGTACAAGTGACCATTTTAAAAAAAAGTTTCTTGTTTTATTCTTTACAGTCAAGCCAAAAGTAAAACCTCCGATCTGCAACTGCTATGAGTTACTGTCTGAAAGTGAGTTTAACTGGGGGAAATTATTTATCTTCATATTTCAGGTTTAATATCTGTAACGTGCTTTAATGAAAGTTTGTTTCCTATCAGCCTCAGAGGATGAGCTTCTCTGCAGCAACTCCAGTGAGGTTCTACCTCCTGAATGTGAATAAAAGACAAAAAAATGACAAAATAATGAATCATAAAACAAAACGATTTTAATCAGGTAAAAAAGTTTTAAAAAAGGATGTGGGTTGTTGTGGAGGTTCCTTAAAGCCTGAAGGCTTTCTGTTATCATAGATGTTCATAATTCCTCCACTCAGGCCCTAAGAAAAACAGCCCCCAAAGCATGATGCTGCCACCACCATGCTTCGCTGTGGGTGTAATGTACGTCTGGTTGATGTGCAGCGTTATTGCATCAGACTTGACTTTTGAAACTCATTCTTGGTTTCTTGAAGTTCTCATCTGACCAGGGATTATACTCTGAGATGGACTTTGTTAGGGGTTAATCTGAGACGCTTTAAATGATGGGAGTTAGGGACTGAAAATGCAAAATGGGGGATGAGACTCAGGCTTTCTGTTACAGCAGAAATCATTTATACTCCAGGCTGCATAAACACATCAGATGATGGACAAAATATAAAAATGACGAGGCTGAGAAGCTCAGCTGCAGCAAGAGACTAGAAGTAAAGGCTTCTGTGAAAACATGAGAAACAGTTGTGCAACAATAGGAGTCATTTGCTATGAAAATCTATCAGGAAATGCCAAAGGCAAATATTAACAAAGTTAGTAATTTGTTAATCCCTACATAAACTCAGAGCCTCTTCACCCTCTGATATTGAATTGTTCAGTTAGTTTCATCCAGCCGTCCGTTGTCTACAGCTGCTGATCTCCAGCAGTGACTGGGACAGGCCGGGGTGCAGCCTGAACTGGTCACCAGTCTGTCACTGGGTCGTGTGCAACAATTGGTTTTGTTTGGCTATAAATAACTGTAACATAATATCAGTCAATGCCAAAGGCAAATATTAATGAAGTTAGTAATTTAGATCAAAATGACAGATTATCAGGAAATAGCCAAACAGCTTTCAGCGTCTGTAAATGATTGTTTAATGAATGTCAGTCTGGTGAGGTGTTTTATTATAGAACAAAAGATGAAGGAGTGAATTCATGCACTGGCATTTTCAAACAGTAAATGCTGCACAGATACAGGTCCATTCAATAAGTTAGATTATTATTTCAAATAATTTATTTCTGGAATTTTATCACCAGGTGAAACACATTATATTGATTAATTACACACAGATGGATGTTTCAGAGCCTTTATTTCTGTTATTTCTGATGATTTTCCAATTACAGCTAATGAAAACATGACATTTAAAAGTAGAATATTATGTCAGAATAATAAAAAACATAATACAGAAATGTGGGCTTAATGAAAGGCAATACCTTTAATACCTGCTTAAAGGTTATTTTCAAAATGTACTTTTAATCTGACAAATGGACCTCATCTTCATCTGAACGCGTCTCCTAATTTATTGAATATGGCTGTAAACAATAAATGCAGAAAACTTTGCTACAAAGTAAAAGAACTTATTGACAAAATACTTCAGTCAATGAAATTTTTAACGAGACTGGTAACGTTTAACCAAATGTAAATGTAAAAACCAAAGAATGATAAAAGCTAATAATCGACAGAAAAAAGTCAAATAGATTTGGTGTCTTGTCTCCAACTCCAGAAGAGATCCTCAGTTAATGCTGAACATTTTATTTTGCTTATTTTTCTTATGATTAAAAGTAGAAATTTTTCTTCAAGAGCTGATATTATTAGCTTTTGTAGCTAAACAACTACTAAGGAGAACAGTAGTAAAGCCCAGGTTAAAGGTCACTGAAACAAACTGAAATGCTGAGAGTTCAGGAGGTTGTTTCAACTGGGACAAAATACAAGAAAGACTGAAAAGGACGTGTTGAACCTGAAGAAGGGCTAAAACTAGTCAGTCTGTACCGAAAGCATCAATATTTGTTTATTAAAACATAATCAGAAACTTTTCTTTTCATCTGAAAGCTGTTTTTAAAGAGCGATTTTGATGAATTTCTGTTTGTTCCAGCAGATCCGGAGCTGCAGAACAGCAGCAGCTCCAACCTGCAGCCACCTGACAGTGAGTCCAGCAGGCAGCAGCAGGAACACGCCTGGTTCTGATTTAAACTGGCTTCATTCTGGGCTCTCTGATGATGAAAGGCCTGAGATTTGAACCCGCAACCTTTTAGCTACTCTCTACTCTCACTTCACTCAGTAAAGTTTAGTAGAAAGTCAAGTCCAGTTTATTTGTAGAGCACATTTCAGCAGCAAGGCAGTTCAAAGTGCTTCACATCATAAAAACATCAATCAAGTCTGCAGGAAATCATCAAAATCATCGAGCAAATACACATGAAAATGATCAAAATTATCACGCAAATATCAATGCATCAAAATCATGAGGCTCATCAGGCAAATATAGTTCAATGTTCTACTTACTACCGATCAAAGGCAGCTCTAATCAGGTGGGTTTTAGCCTTAATTTAAAGGAACTCGGTGTTTCAGCTGTCTTGCAGTTTTCTGGAAGTTTGTTCTGAAGTTTGTTGCATATTGTAAATAAAATATGGCGTCAGAAGAAATAATGTTTTCTTTTTTGGTTTATTAATAACAAATAAACTCTGTTTCAGAGAAGCCTTGTTGAGACACAGTGGTGGCGAAACGGCTCTCTGCCCAGGGCGGCAACGATGTTGCCCTGCCAAGCAATGGGTTCAAGAGGAAGTTTGTTTGTCATAGCCCCCTAATGTCAGCTTTCATGACATCACAGAGTTTCCTTCCTGAAGCCCCTCCTCTTCCTGATGCTGGGACCAGCGTGAACAGTCGATTGTTAAATCAGTAGTCATCAAGTCAGTTTCAGTCCTTCGTGGCTGGATGTCCAGCGGTCGCCCCTTTAGCTTCGAAGACTGCGATGCGGTCCACAGTCTTTGAGGCTACGAAAGACATGTCCTCAGCCACGTGATCTGGAACAAGAAAAGTCACTGGCAGGGGAAAAAGTCAAAGTTCATGTTTGTTCAGAGGTGTGTGCCTGGACGAGTAGGCGGGCTGGGGCAGTACTAGCTAATACATTTATTTACACTTCAAACAAAAACCATCATATCATCATAATACTGCTTTTTCACCTTCATAATTTCTTGAGTCTTCAAACCATAAGAAAATCAAAGATAAAACAGAACCAAGGGTCTGAATTTAGTTTCCATTTCTGTCAGCTGTGGTTTGATATGTTTCAGGATCAAACTCAGTTTGGACTGGCTCGCTCTGTCCGTTTGTCATAAACTCCACAAAACACCTGCAGATCATTTCGAAGTCTTGCTTTGTTCACGCGTCTTTAAAGTTGCTCCAACCTTTATCGATGTTACCTCTTGGTTTTGTGTTGTGAAAAGGTTTTTGTCTGTTATGTGGCGGCTTAGGTTTTGGTTGCCGTCAGGTGCTTTCTGCTGAGACCAGCGTTAACAGCGTTGTCCAGAAGACTCAGCTGGAGGCCTCAACAATCGCCTGGATCCATGACTACCTGACAAACACACCACAGGTTGTGAGACTGAAGGACTGTGTGTCTAACCGGGTGGTCAGCAGCACAGGAGCACCACAGGGGACTGTACTCTCACCTTTCCTTTTCACTCTGCACACTTCAGACTTCCAGCACAAGTCAGACTCCTGTCATCTCCAGAAACACTCAGATGACTCTGCAGCTGTCGGGTGGATCAGAGATGGACAAGAAGCTGAGTACAGAGAGCTGGTGGACCGCTCTGTGGCCTGGTGTGGAAACAATCATCTCATCTTGAATGTGAACAAAACTAAGGAGATGGTTGTAGATTTCAGGAGAAACAGGGTCAGATCAAACCCTGTTTCCATCATGGGAGAAGAAGTGGAGGTGGTTGAGGAACATAAATACCTCGGTGTTCATCTGGACACCAGACTGGACTGGAGACTCAACAGTGAAGCATCTCCAAGGAGGGACAGAGCAGACTGGACTTCTGGAGGAAGCTCAGATCTTTCAAGGTTTACAGTAAGATGTTGCAGATCTTCTATCAGACTGTTGTTGAGAGCGTCATCTCCTCTGCCATCATCTGCTGGGGCAGCAGCATCAGAGCCAGGGGCCTAAAAAGGCTCAACAGCCTGATAAAGAAGGCTGGTTCTGTTCTGTTCTGGTTCTGTACTGGTTCTGTTCTGGTTCTGTTCTGGGGACGACTGTGGAACCTCTGGAGTTGATGATGCAAAGAAGGATTTTACATAAAATGAAGAAAATTATGGACAACCCTGGACATCCTCTTCATGAGACTGTCTTCGGAAAACAGCGTGTCTTCAGTCAGAGGCTTCTTCAGTTTCGTTGTAAAACGGACTGCTACAGGAGATCTTTCCTGCCCACAGCCATCACCATCTATAATAACTCCTTAATTAAATGAGTTGCATCAACATTTAATTTTCCTTTGGGATAAATAAAATATTTTTGAATTGAATTTTTTGATTTTGTGTCGTTAAATCAATCGTCATCATAGCAGCCCTCAAGTCAGTTTCAGTCCTTCATGGCTGGATGTCCAGCACACTGAAGAATCTATGTTAAAATAAGATTTGCATTTGTAGAGAATAATTACAAAGTTACAATAGTTTTGCGAGGTCTTTTTACAGAAACAAATGAAAAACTACTCGTTAAACTGTGATCATTTGCTTGTGTGTGAGTTGCAACGTGCAAGTCGGAATTCTGAGCAGGACTTTCTCCTGTTCAGCTGATTGCTAAATATAAATTTAACAGTCCAGTCAGACTCCAGGTTTCTGGCTGTCTGCAGAATGGGGGGGGGGGGTCTGAGAGTTGGCTGAGTCGGACGTTTGAGTCCACCTTCAAACTGTTTTGATTGGACGATCCTTGTCCTTCGCTCCAAATGTCCGTGCTGGCTGCCATGTTGGGTTCTCTCCTGCAGGGAAGTTAGTTTTAAATTCGGTATGTGACAGACATTCTCTCCGTGATGCGCTGGAGGCAGCGATGGCTTTTCATGCTGGGTGCTGTCACAGAGACGCCGCTGTTGTAACCGAAACATTTCTAATAATCCGCTGAAGGTCTTTGAAATCTGACGCATGTGTAGAAACATGTTGGGCTCAACAGTTTCTTTTCAGCAGTAAAACAGGAAAAGCAGCTTCTGAGTTTTTACTTTCACTTTCAGCTGCGGCTCCGTGAAACAGCGGCGCTGATCCTGAATCTGGGACTAAAATCACTTTAAACTGAAATCCTGGAATCTTTAAACAGGTTTTCTCTGCTTGATGGATCAGAAGAAGTTTCCTCAGATCTGAACCTTCAGGACGGATTGTTAGAAACAGACTGGCTGAAGGTGAGCAGACTGTCCGCTGATCTGACTGCATAATGAGTCTGATCAGGATTTAGTTCTTTTTGATCATATTTATATTTAGAAAGATAATCAGAAGATATTCAGCTTTGATTGGATCAGCTTGGTGAACCAGCAGCAGCGAAGGCCTCCAGACATTTTAGATCCTGCAGCACGTCACTCAGCCTCCCTCCATTTTGAAGGCAGCTCCAGTCATTCTGGGCCATAACTTGATGAACACTGACCTGTTACTTTGTTTGAGCCTTTTATGATATATTTATACTCCAGATATGCAGATAATATCTTCATACCTTAAAATATTCCTGTTTATTACTCAGATGTTACCTGATAACACTGCTGTCAGATCAGGAAGTGAAGAAACATTCAAGTTTCCTGGAGCTTGTTGGAGTCATTTTTTCATAGAATTCAATAAATAATTTTAAAGTTCCTTTATTTGCAGATCAGAAGAACTGGAATCTCTGAAGTTTTCTGCTCTCTAACATCATGTCGACGCCTGCATCAGGTGAGTGGCATTTTCTGAAAACACGAAGCAAAATTCAGCCTGTTGGTACCCTCTTGTGGTTGAGATTAATTTTTTTAAAATATTGTGGTGAAATGTTCTGCAGCTTTGATTTTTTCTTGTTGTGAATCAGGTTCTGTTCTGTGGTCAGTTTGATGTTTTCACAATAAAATTACTCTTTAAATGTCTTAGATAAACTGGACCTCCTGCTTTTTAGTCGTTGTTGTTGTTGTACGCTGTCAGTATTCATCCATAAACACACTGTTGAACGAAGCCCACATGAGCAGTTTTCCTGCGACAAAGTGAGCATATGTACTGGTTTCTATCAAAATGGCACACCTGTTTGATGGAGTCAGAAGGACTGTATCGCCCAGGACGCTCTTGTAAATGAGATATTTTTTAAAACATTTCCTGTATCTATCTATATATATATATATATATATATATATATATATATATATATATATATATATATATATATATATATATATATGTATGCACAGTGGGTTAGCCATAGGGCGATTTAACTAGTTTTCCTGTTCGTAGCAGACACATTATTAAAGTGATTACATAACATCTATTTATTAAGATGATCTGGACGATCTTCTCATACTACCTGGTACATCAGCCTTAAGTAAAAGAGGAAGCCATGATGTGTATCTACATGTGTGTTTCACATAAAGACAGTTGTTTATGGTTCATCTGTACGCGGTATAAGCATTATGACCTCGCTGTCTTAACTGCTGTCTCAGAGTGCAAGCAGCAGCTGCACTGTGAGACGGCAGCAGCAGAAGCTGACCCAGTCATCCTGTCCTGACTGTCGAGTGCCCAAGATAAGTATTCATACCCCTCTACAGCTATTCGAGTTCCCCCCGTTTAACGGACAATTTTTCTACCTCAACAAAACCCAGCAGACTGCATGGAGTCAGAACACCAACCCCTCAAACTGAGCATGCTTGTAGGGACAGTGGAAAGCAATCACTCTTCACCACGTCCCGTAATCGGTGGGTTGCCGGGTCAATCCCCCGCTCTGTCCGCCTCTGTCGTCGTGTCCTTGGGCAGGCTGGTGGTGGTGCCGGTGCACGGCAGCCTCGCCTCTGTCAGACTGCCCCAGGGCAGCTGTGGCTACAGTCCAGCAGCTCACCACCATCAGCGCATGAATGGGTGAAGGACTGAATGTAGGGTGAAGCACTCTGGGGTTCTCTGGACTAGATAAAGGCTGTAAGTTCAGGACATTTACTATTTTTACCAGGCTCAGTGTGAGTGGTCATCTGCTGCAACCAACTGGGGGCTTGAGAAGACATTAGTACTTTCTATGTTAAAAAGAAAATAGAGTTGGATCCTTCAGTTCCACCTGAATTTCTCCACTGTGGAACAATAAAGGATATTTCTATTTTATTCCTTTGGTTTCTCCAGGAGGGAGGCAGGATTAAAACAGGAACACAGAGACGGCTTATTTTCTGTTTAAAGAGAACAGAAAACAAAGTTAATCTCAGCAATAACTGCTTCTCCTTCTCCTCTCCAAAGCTGGAGAGTTTCCAGAGAAGACAGAAGGAGTGGTTTGGAGAGTTGGTGAATGAGGAGAGGTGGAGGAAAGTTAATGATTCAGCTTTCCTACCTTTTCAGTGAGCAGCAGTTTGGTTTCATGCTCAGAAAGTCCTCTTGATGGAGTTAATGAAACTCAGAAGGGTTTGGACTGTGTGTCTGTGGATCCAGAGAAAGGAGATGACAGGAGGCCAGGAGAGGAGCTGTGGTACTGTATGGTGGAGCTGATCCCTGGACTTCAGTTTTTAAGTTTTTGGTTTATATTATTTTTAAAAATTAAACTGTTAATTTTCACTTGTCTGTCTCTTCCCTGATATCTGGGTCCTGCACTGCACCATTTTATGACAAGAAGAGGATGCTCGACTTGATCCACTGTGTTGAATCCTGAAAGGATTCTCCCAAACAAATACAATTTGTACTTTAAAAATAAGTCGTTAAAAAAACTTTTGTAAAATTAGGTTCAAACCTGAAATGCTTTACACTAACAGTATAGTGATGTCATTCAGTGGTTTGTCCGCTCTTTTGTCTTGACAGATGGGAAGCCTTTACAACGAAGCAGAAGCTTTGAGTTTCTACCACCTGACAGTGAGTTTAACTTCTCAAATTTATCATTTCAAACTTACAACTAAAGACCATCCAGATTTCTGTCAATTACGTCTGAACTGTAAAAATATTTTTGTTTCTCCTGAATCTTTTTGAAACTGTCATTCATATTGTGAGGATCATTTTGTAGAGACAACTCCAAACTAAAGGGTTTTTAGCCTTGACTTAAAGGAACTCAGTGTTTCGGTTGTTTTGCAGTTTTCTGGAAGTTTATTGCACATTAGAGGAGCTGCAGGGCCTTAGAGATGGTTTTCTCTCCATCCCCTGACTGGTACTTTTCAGTAACCTCTTCTCTGATTGGTTGGAGCGTTCTTTAGTCTTCATGCTGTCATGGTCGCCAGGAATACTGATGAACCAGAGAATGGACCTTCCAGAACCAGAACCAGCTGTCTTTATACAACAATCACTGGAGATACTCACTGCACTCAAGTGTCTTCAGTCCACTCATTGTGAGACGAATAGAACCATTTGGCTGGACCTCTGTTGAATTAGCCCAGTCACTTTAAAGGGGTCGAATATTTATGCAGTCATTTTTATTTTGTTAAATATTTTTATTTCATTTTCATTATTTTGTCGTAATCAGTTTTCACTTTGACACTAAAGGGGCAGTATTATGTAAAATCGACTTGTTTGAGCTTTACATCATGTTTTAAAGTTATTCCCTCATCAAAAACATACCTGGAGTGTTGCCTTGATTCTTTCATGCATGTTTGAGAAATCCTTTAATCTCCATGGCAACCATTCTGCTCTCACCAAGCGCCGCCTATTTCCACACACCTTCTCCTTGGAGCTGTGGTCTCCAACCAGAGCTTCCGCCTCACAGAGCACGCCTCCCCCGCAACTCCCCCACTCACCTCCTTAAGACTAGCGGCAGCAGCAATTAGCAAACACCTGGTGAAGCTGCGCATCTCCTGAGCTCATCATATGAGCTACTTCTCAGTGAAATGCTGGTAAAAATGTTGTTAAAGGGTTAATAGAGGAACACTGTTGTGATGACTTCCTGAAGGTGGAGTTTCAGAAAGAGACAGTCTCAATTTCAAGGCATCAGATTATAAATTCAAATTTATTTCAAGTTATGTTTAACATATGCAACATTTTCATAACAACTGAAGGCAGCATAGTTACCTGGTTACGTTATAAAAAGGTACTATGTTCCTGGAAAATACATAATACTGCCCCTTTAAAGTTTTTTGTTTTTTGTCAAAAAAAAGCTGAAGTATATTGATGTAAAAGCAATAAAAGGCTAAAAAAATCCAAGGGGGACGTGTCCAGGGTGTACCTTGCCTCTCACCCAATGACTGCTGAAGATGGGGACCAGCCCTTCCACGAGCCAGCAAGGATGAGTGGGTTTAGATAACGGGTGGATGGATGACATCTGAGGGGGTGAATACTTTTTACAGCTACTATAATTATTGTTCCAATTCAAATTTGAATTTTTTCTGTTTGGTTTTTCTTACAAGCAGACACTCTCTTCATAAAAACAAGTTCTAATAGCAATTTTTACATTTTTTAAGGAAAGACATGCAAAAGGATGGGGTCTTCGTCTGCAGTAATGCAGGCACTGCTCCAGCCTGTTGTGTTAAAGAAAAAGCTGAGCCTAAAAGCAAAGCTCTCAGTCTGTCTGTGACCCTCACCTATGGTCATAAGTTATGGATCACGAGTGAAGGAACAAGATCCTGGATGCAAGCGGCTGAAATGAGCTTCCTCTGAAGGTGGCAGGACTCAGCCTGAGTGACAGTGTGAGGAGCTTCATCATCCAGGGTGACTCAGAGTAAAGCCGCTGCTACTCGGTCGAGGGGGTTGATCAGGCAGGTGGGGGGGGCTGCGGCTGAGAGCACCGGGGCAGGGTTGGGCCGTACACTGCTGCGCTCTGTTGTCCAGAATATGTTGGAGGCTCTGCAGTGTGTTCTGAGGGGAGGAAAACAAAACAAGCTGATCTAAGATTAAAAATACATTTTCTTAAGAAAAGACAGCTCCTTAATTACACAGCAAAAAAACTTGAAAATGATTTAGGATTTATAAATGATGTGATGTGTCGGGTACTTTTTTTATGAAGATCACTAACTGTTAATGTTAAAAACAAGATTTTAAGTTTGCATGTTCTCCCTGTGCATGCGTGGGTTCTCTCTGGGTACTCCGGCTTCCTCCCACAGTCCAAAAATATGACTGTTAATAGATTACTCTACAGCAGGGATCCTCCAATCCAGGCCTCAAGGTCTGGTGTCCTGCAGCTTTTAGATGTCTCTGCTCAACACACCTGGGTCAAATACTCAGGTCATCAGCAGGACTCTGAACGTGACTGAACACTGACGAGCAGATTCAGTCATTTGATTCAGGTGTGTTGGACGAGGGACACATCTTGCAGAAGGATTGTCTTTAGCTGTGTGTGTGTGTGTGTGTGTGTGTGTGTACAGTTGTTTGTCTTGTGTGTCTCTGTGTCGATGGACTGGCGACCTGTCCAGGGTGCACCCTGTCTCTCGCCCAATGACAGCTGGAGATAGGCACCAGCACCCCTGTGACTGGATAAGTGGGTTTAGACTATGGAGATAATGGACATTTTAAGTCTTTGTAGCTCATTCTCTTCATTTACTGATGAAACTGACTTTCAAACTGAGCTTTTGAGTATTTTTGAATATTTTTTCTTTTAGAACTTTAGAACATTCACTTTGACATCTTCTAAATATCTCCCTAATTTAGTGAGCCATCATTAACTTTCTGTTTCTATAATTTCAGTGTCTGAACTCAGGGTGGTTCTACTGGGAAGCAGCTGGTTCCAGAGGAACTCAGTGGGAAACTTCATACTGGGACTGGATGGTTTTAAAAATGAAGCTCAGCTCTGTGTGAGAATCAGTGGAGAAGTGGAAAACATGAAAATAGCTGTTATCAACACTCCAGATCTTCAGTTTCCCACAGAAGAAAACCTGACAAAGTTTATTAAAGACTGTGTAAAGGCCTCTGATCCTGGACCTCATGTGTTCCTGTTGGTTCTACAGCCTGAAGACTTCACTGAAGAAGAAAAAAACAGGATCTACAGAGTCCTAGAAACCTTTAGTGATCGATCATTTGATCATTCACTGGTGCTGACTCTGAAGCCCAGATGGTGGCCCTTGTACAGCTTTGTGAAAGATCCTATAAACTGGTCTCTAATTAAGGAGCTGATCATAAAATGTAGATACAGACACTTAAAGAGGGAGGAAACTGAACTTCCAGAGCTGCTGACTCGTTTAGGTCAAATTGTAAAAGAGAACAATGGAGAACATGTGAGCTATGATGAGTGTGAAGAACCAAGAACCAGCTTTGCATCTTCTCAGAGCCAGAAAGAAAAGGCAGCAACAGGTTCTATTGGAGCTGCTGTTAGAGCTGCTGGTGAGTTCAGGAATTATTCTGAGAATAATATCAATAATTTTACTGAAAAATCATTCTTACTTTACCTGTCATGATGCACATTAATGTCTTGTGTTTAAAGGTCTCAGGGGAAAACTACCCAGGTCACATCTGTCATATGAAGGTGAGTTAATTTATTAACGAGTTGATGATGAAATTTGCAGGCAGCCTATAGAAGCCGGTTCTATTACATGGCAGCAAAGAGACACACAGAACTGACAAATATGTACAAATACACTCACGCCCAACAGTAATTTGCTGATTACCTAACATGCATGTTTTTGACTGTGGGGAGAAACCAGAGTCAACAGAAATCCACACATAAACTCTCAGAACATGCAATCTCCTCACAGAAAGCATCCGTGTCAACTTGGCTTGCAAAGTCAAAAGTCTAATTCATTTCTAGAGCACGTTCATAAACAACAGCAGTTGACCAAAGTGCTGCAGCGGCGAAGTAACAGACTGACACCTGAATAAAGACTATTGCAACAGTTAAGTCAAGATGAAATTAAGGCATGGAAAGCCCTCTCAAAGTCTCTGAAAGGGAGGAATCGATTCACCTTTGCAAGAAGCCGAAGACGGAAGAAACTAGATTTAGTGACAGCATTAATGCGTTTGTCAAAAGTCAAACTGCTGTCAAAGATCACACCCAGGTTCCTCACTGAGGGTTTATTATCAGTCTTTAAAGGACCGAGATAATACAGGTCAGGAGTGCTAAACACAATGACCTGTTTTCTGCTCATTTAAGCAAAGAAAATTTAACAACATCTAAATCTTTACATCCTCCAGGCAGTCCAGTAAGTTCTTCAGAGGACGTGTCGATTTTCGTTTCCGGGGCAGGTAGATCTGTGAGTCATCTGCATAGCAATGAAATCAGAGGCCATGTCTGTTGAAAGTTAAGCGCAAATGGAGCATATAAATACAAAAAGAAGTGGCCCAAGGACAGAGTCCTGGGGGACCCCACAAGACAGCAGGCTTTTAGATGAAACTATATCTCCCAGCCAAACTGTAAAACTTCAGTTAGGCAAAAGTTAAACCATTCAAGTGCAGTTCCTTTGATCCCAACAAAGTCCTCCAGCTGAGACATAAGGAGACCATGATCTATGGTATCACAGGCAATACTGAGTTCTAAGAGTACTAGAATAGCTGAATGCCCTGAATCAGTCATAATTAAAAGGTTGTTCAAAACTTTTAAAAGAGCAATTTCAGTATTGTGATTTGCTTTAAACTGAGACTGAAATACTTCAGTCATACCATTATGATCCAGAAAGGTCTGGAGTTGAAGAAGGACAACCTTCTCTAACGCTTTAGAAAGACATGGTAATTTAGAAATTGGTCTGAAGTTGGAAAGAATGGTTGAATTAAGGTTTTGCCTTTTCAGAATGGACTCTATCACAGCACAAGCCATGACAGGAACAGGAGAGATAACGTTTGAAGCGAAACAAAATAACTGAGTCAACTCAAATAACGAAAGAGGAAACATGAGGTGTGGTGATCCATGCTTCGCTCTGACGGTGCTCATGTGCGGATGTGTAAAGAACGTGCTAAAGCCGGCGTTGTTCTCTGTATAACAAGAATCTGTAAATGATCTGATAACAAGAAACACAATGTGTGATTTCATAAACATTTGTTGTGAAAACTGTTGATCTTTGATCATTTTGAGGCAATATGTGAATAATTGAATAATTACTGAATTTTCTCTACTCTGTTACAGCTTCTGGTCTCAGGATCGTGATGTTGGGGAAAAGTGAGGATAAAAAGACAAAACTTGGGAACTTGATCACTGGAAAGCAGGAATTTCAACATCAAAGATTTCATCAACAGAAGCACAGTGTGGCCTCCAGTGGAGAGTGGAGAGGAAAACCACTAGTAGTAGTGAAAACTCCTGACATGTTGAGTTTGACTAAGGAGAAAATCCAAGGAGAAGTGAAGAACTGTGTGAGACTCTGTCATCCTGGACCAGATGTTCTGCTGCTGTTGGTGGATCCTTCAGAATTCAGTGAACAGAACAGAGAAACCCTGAAGTTCATCCTGAGTTTGTTTGCTCAAGATGCCTTCAGACATTCAATGATCATCTTCACACATGGCAGTGAAAGGAGTTCCTCCATCAATGATCTCCTCAGCCTGGTTCAGGGAAGATGCTACAACATGAGTAATAATGACCGCAGTCTGTTAATGAAGCAGATTGAGACCATCATAGGTGAGAACAAAGGAACGTATCTGACCTTCAGAGAAGAGATCAGCAGACGCCAACATGAGCAGATGAAACCTCGTCTGAACCTGGTTCTGTGTGGGAGGAGAGGAGCAGGGAAGACGTCAGTAGCCAAGGCCATTCTGGGTCCAGAGCTTCATTCAGCCTCCAACTCATCAGAGTGTGTTAGGAACCAGGGAGAGGTGTGTGGACGTTGGGTTTCTCTGGTGGAGCTGCCTGCCTTGGATGGAAGAGCTCAGCAGGAAGTGATGGAGGAATCATTCAGGTGTGTCTCCCTCTGTGATCCTGAGGGTGTCCACGCCTTCATCCTGGTCCTACCTGTGGGTCCCCTCACTGATGAAGACAAGGGAGAGTTACAGACCATCCAGGACACTTTCAGCTCGAGAGTCAATGACCTGACCATGATTCTGTTCACCACGGACTCAGACCCTAAACATCCAGTTGTTGTTAACTTTGTAAAGGAGAACAAGGACATCCAGGATCTCTGTCAGCGTTGTGGAGGAAGATATGTTATTCTGAACATCAAGGACAGACAGCAGATCCCAGAACTGTTGGAAACGGTGGCGAATCAGAGAGTTTTTAAGCTCAATGGCTTTACAAAAGATATGTTCACCAGAGCTCAGATTGAGAAGGTTGTAGGACAGGAAAAGTTTAATGCTGAGCTTCAAGCTGAACTGCAAAAGATCAAGAAGAAGACTGAAATGGGAACAGATCTTGGAGAGTTGAGTAAGGAGTGCCTCAGGATGGTGCTAATTGGGAAAACTGGCAGTGGAAAGAGTGCAACAGGAAACACCATTTTGGGTAAAGAACATTTTAAATCTAAAACTAGTGGAAAGTCGGTCACCAAGCTTTGTGAGAAATGCAAAGGAGAAGTTGATGGTCGGCCTGTTGTTGTCGTCGACACGCCTGGTTTGTTTGATACGACTCTGTCCAACAGTGAAGTGGAGCAGGAACTGGTTAACTGCATCAGCATGTTGGCTCCTGGACCCCATGTGATCCTCCTGGTCCTGCAGATCGGACGCTTTACCAACGAGGAAAAAGAAACTGTGGATCTGATCAAGAAGTACTTTGGCAAGAATTCACAAAATTTCATCATTGTTACGTTCACCAGAAAAGATGAATTAAAGCAACAAACTTTTGAGAGTTACATCGAGGACGATTGTGATGACTTTGTCAAAAAACTGATCCGTGACTGTGGGGGAAGATGCCACGTATTTAACAATAACGTCCCACAAGATCGTTCTCAGGTCAGAGAGCTGCTGGTGAAGGTTGATGCAGTGGTGAATGAAAATGGCGGAGGGTGTTACACCAGCGACATGTTCCGGGAAGCTGAGTTAGCGATAAAAAAGGAGGTGGAGAGAATCCTGAAAGAGAAGGAAGAAGAGATGCAGAAAAAGAAAGAAGAGCTTGAACGAAAACATCAGGAAAAAATACAAGAAATGGAAAAAAAGATGGAAGAGCAAAGAGCAGAAATGGAAGCAGAGAGAAAACAGAGAGAAAAACAGCTCAGCGATATGGAGGAAAATATCAATAAAGAGCGCGAACAGAGAAGGAAAGAACAAGAAATCAGAGAAAAAGAAGACAACCTGAAAAAAAGGCAAGAGGAAGTTAAGCAACAGGAATGGGAAGAAAAACTTGGAGATCTTGAAAATAAAATAAAATCAGAAGAACAGAAAAAGGAAAGTACTGATCGAGAGCTGGAGAAGAGCAGAGAACATATGCGAAAGGAGCGGGAAAACTGGGAGAAGGAAAGAAATGAATGGTGGGAAAAACGACATCAAGAAAACGAACAGAGACGTCAGCGGGAGCAAGAAAAACTGACAAAACTTCAAGAGGAATATGAGCAAGAAAGAGAAAAGGATCGAATAAAAAGTAAAGAAGAAGATCGCATCAGAAAGGAGCAAGAAGAGCGGGAGAGAAAAAAATTAGAGGAAATCTATGAGAAAAAACTGGAAAACATAAAAACAAAATATGAAGAAGAGGCCAGAAAAAAGGCTGAAGAATTCAACGAGTTCAGACAGAAATACACCAAGGATTTTACAGCTCTGGTGGAAAAACACATGGAGGAAATACAGGAACTGAAACAGAAGCATATAACACAAATGGAAGAGGCACAGAATCGTCAGAGTAAAGATTACAAGCAGTTGGGGGAGCTGTCTCAACACAAAGAAAAATATCTCAGAGACGAACTAGAAGACTTAAAGAGAAAGCATGATCGAGAAATAGAAGATCTGAAAAGGAATTACAAGAGTACCTGCACCATCCTCTGATTCTGATTTCTGAACTCCAGATTGAGTCCATCAAAACTGAAATCCATCAGTCTCTTTACAAATGGATAAGAGCCAACGAGACCGAGGTCAACCAGTTGGGGTCCCAGTGCTCATGTGTTTATTCCAGCTGCAGATGTTTACAGCAAATCCTTCACCGAATATTCTGATGATGTTTAAACATTTACAATCAGCACATTTATCCAGACAGATCTGGCAGAAATGAGGATCCATTAAGCACAGGTCATTACCTTTACAGTGAATGAAACATGGCCGTCTCCAATCACGTAATCTCCTCAGTCACTGAAGTACAGCAACAACACCACAGACTAATTAAGCTCGCCTGCAGGAAGTGAACATACATCAAATTATGACGAGATACAAACAATGATTTAAAACAAACCATCAATAGTACAAATAATGGTTAAGATCGAGTAATGCCTTCTTTAACAATGGTAATTACGCAGTGTGGAGGAGACCTGACTTCTGACACACCACACTAAAATGTCCTGGTATTTAAAATCGTTTTGAGATGTTTTTATCTCCCTTACCATCCTGCTCACTTTGGAAGGTGGAACAGTAAAGTTAGCTCCTCATCCAGCCACATTTGTCACTGCTCCAGTTCTTTTTACCTTTTGAACTATTGACTGGTTGTGGATATGGCCAGGGTTAGACCAAAGGTTATTTATTTCTGTCCATTTCCTGACTTAAGAAGATGAAGACACATTTGCTGTTCTTGCATGGCATGTTTTCTGTCTTTCCTATTTTATAGATTAACTACCAAAAATGAGGGTTTGTTCTGAGTCATATTTAAATGTCAGGGAAACCAAAAGGTCCTAGACGTCAATTTGAAAGTTCCCAGACACCCGGATGAACTTATAAAAGTAAGGTTGAAAAATAGGTTTTCTGATGAATGGTATGATATTATCTATGATATATTTCTGATATATAAGAATTACTTTTTCAATGACACTCAAGCAATCCAAATTGAAAGACATCTGGAAGAAATGGAAAATGTACATTTCTCAGAGATGCCCTTCTTTTGTTTAAGTCTCTTATTTTTTAATCTGTCTCTTTATGTGAGGTAAATATAAAAATAAAAAAATGATTCTGCATCAGAGGAGGCCGGTCCATAGGGGGCGCTAGGGTGCTGACCTCCCTGATGTGGAAGAGGGAAAAACTTCTAAAAATGATCCATAAACATGATTAAAAAATTGTATTAGCCCGTTTTCCTTAATACTGTGTGCCTAAATGTAGTCTGAATTATTTCCAGAACATTTCCACCAACTGACTGTCATTCAGCAGTGAATTTCCCCGACAGACTCCAGTTGTTTCTCTTCTGGGCCGCTGCTGACCAGAGCCCCAGAAGTGGAGCTAAACAGCCAGTCGTGTGTGGTTGCTAGGGGAGAAAAACAAACACCGGGCCAATCAGCGTCGATGAATTTAATGTCTTTGGGGCGCTCAGAATCTCAGCAGCCATAGAGGATGCCAGCAAGTTTTGCGTTGCTATGGTGACAAAGTTGCTAATGGCAACAACGGCAGTCCAGCGAAAGCTTAGATCGAATCCTCCAGATGGCCGCAAAGCGAGAGCTGCTGTTCTTCAGCGTGTTTTAGTAGTTTTAGCAGCCATATTGCTCTGCCTTTTTTCTGCGAAAGATATTACTTTTTCTGTTCATCAGCTGCTGTCATTTGTTCTTTGCTGAAAGTCAGTTATGAATGTTGCAGCAAATCACACCAAGTCGTTGACTCCTCTTGTTTTGTGGTTTCAAGATTCAAATTACTGTCTAGATCCAAACACCTCAAGCCATCCAAAATGCATAATTTGTAGTCCAATTTAAATGATATTTGATGTAAATGACCCCTGACAATTGCACGGATGGACATTCTGTATACTGTTCTTTGTATTCCTGTGTTCACCTTTTTTTTTGTTCACCTAAAAAAAGAAAAAAAAAGTTTCCTTGACCAAAGAAATTGAAAAAAAAAAAAAAAAAAAAAAAAAAAGCAGCTAAAAATAAGGCAAAATATATCTATAATGAGTCTACAATACTCATTTCATACTGGTAAGATGTTTTTTTGTGTTATTATTTTACAAACCAATGCCTTTCTTTTTTATATTGATTTTGCTTCTATTCAAAGAAAAAAAAGCTAAAAGAAAAACATTCATTTCAAATTAAGATGATCATTAGTATTTGAAAGATGTTTAGAAAGAACTACAGTGAAACTGGGATGTTTCAGCTTAAAAAGTTAAATTATGGTCTAAGTAATGAGCTTAGAGCAAGTAAAACAGCCATTTCTTATAAAAAGATTTAATAAAATTATAATGTAAGATAATCAACAAATGGAGACAGTAAGAACTAGTTTAGCTCTTTGGCTCATTTTCTTTCTGGCACATTTTTTTATTGACATTGATAAACATGGCCTTCAGCCTGTGCCTTTATTTGTTTGCTTCATTTTAAACTGTAGAATGAACACTTTATAAAGAACTATGTTATTGTCAAGTATGTAAATAAATAAATTCAGTAATCCATTCAAATGAGCATGTTCATATGTTAATGATACCGTTTTGTGGTGAATGTTGAGGATTTCACAGAAGTCCTCAGAGTGAAACCAGCCTGTCTGGTGAAGCACAGGCCAAGTATTTACATGTATGCCTTCACAAATTCTCCTTCTTACCTTTCCTCCCCCCTAATACCAATGTGCAAAAATCATTTTTTGTGGGTGAAATATAAAGAGAACAACAGAAAATATGACAAGATATTTATATATTTACATTATGCTGGCAGATGAAAACTTACATTTTTAGCTAAAACATTGTTAAAAATAGATGTTTCCTCAATATAATCTGAGAGCAAGTTCAGGATTTTGCCAAAAGAAAAATAAAACATAATAAAAATGTCATTGCATCAGTAATAAAGCAGAACATGTGTGGGGAAGGTTGTGGATTTAAACTCGATATAAGCAACGTCTCGTTAGTTGTTGGTGAGCTCTGTTGGAAAAGAACAGGACTCCGACTCAAACATCAAACTTGGAAAAAACTTTAACTTCTGAGCCAGGATTTGGAGCTTACAGTTGATTTTTGACATTTATTAGAAGTCTGAATATAAAACTGCATTAGCTGAGATTGACTTGCATGTTAAAAAAGAGCAACCGCAGTTTGTTTCCCCCGAATTACTCGTCCTTTGCTCTTCTGACTCAGCTAATCAATCGTTGGAATATCCATCTTACCACATATTTTACCAGGACCATTTAACATGTGTTATTCAGGTTTTCATTATTGCTGCAATTGCATGATTGTTTTATGAAATATAGAAAATACAGACTGAACTCTGTTCCTCGTCAGCCTTGGTGCCATTTTGTCAGCTCCACACAGCTCTGTCATTACGAAGCTGTATGAAGTAGTTCTAACTGGAAACTGTGATTCCTGCAGAAGAGTCTACATTTTTCTGATTCATAAACTGAACTTTATTCTTCCACTATACTCAGGGTCTTGCTAACTGTGCACATCCTGTACAGATTTATGGTTTAAAATTCAAATGCATGTATGTGGTTCTAGACACTGAGATTATTACTGCAACATTCAAGTTAAAAATACAGTGCAAAACAATGCAACACAATGGGCAACTCTGAGTGGGCAGTTGCCAGAAGAACAGCACTTGTCTAAGTACACTGTATGGAGTGTAAAGTTTGGTGGAGGGAAGATCATGGTGTGGGGCTGCTTTATTTTAGGAGTTGAACTTGACTCTTTAATTCCAGTGAAAGGAAATCTTAATCTTCCACCTGATAATATTTCTATCTTATTAGTTTTACTTGTACTTGAATAAAGTTTCACCACAGTTACTGTAGTTTCACTTGATTACATTATTTGTATGCTCTTTCCACCTCTGGTGGTTTTCTCTTGCTTTTTCAACTCATAATGTGAGCGAATGAAGAACTCAATATAATTAAGCAGTGAACTGGAATAAAGGTGCTGGACTGATGTGCTGTCCTTTCTTCACGACTAGCTGGACAGGAGGAAGGCCAGAGAGAGAAGTGGAAAACATGCCGTAAACGGTCCGGAGCTGGGAATCGAACCGGAGACAACAGAGCTGAGGACCGTAGTCTCTGTTTATGGTGCGGCTGCTCTCCCACCGATCCATGTGGCGCCTCAGGACTGATCCTTTGAATGACAGCGTCTTCCTGTCAGACGGGTTTTAGTTCTGATTAATAACGCGTGTCCATAAAGCAAAACCTTAAACTCCATAAAACAGAAGCTTCTGCAGTCTTTTCATGAATGCTGGTTCCATAAAGATGATGATTCACAGAGAAACCGATGAACTTCTACTTGTATGCACTGAAACAGAAAACTCTCAGAGAGAAACAGAGAAAAGGCCCACATCTTAAAATACTGCACAAAAAGTAATAAAGTAGTTCATGCCTCCGGTTCACTGCTTTGGAAATATTTGTACATGACACATAGTTCAGATTTTCCAGCAGATCATTAAACCACTGATGGACGGAGCAACAGAAGCTGTTCTGGGGAACAGTCCGAGCAGCCGTGTCTGTGAATGTTTCGTTGACGTGAACCGCCCGCCTGCAGACGGACGGCTGAGGAGCCGGCGCGACTGACGGTGAAGCTGCTCTACCCGAGGAATGTGCTGCTGCAGCCGCTCCCTGTCAAGATGAAGACAGTATCTCAGAGGGAGGTTTTTGTTTTTTTGCTTGAACATTGCTGAAAACCCACAGTCCCAGAGAGGTTGCAGGAAAAAAACACAGAAATTAAAGGGAAAAGTGTCGTAAACAATATTTCAACAGTTCCTGGGTCCGTTCAAGTAGACTGAGACTAATACTGACTGGGACAAATGGACACATTTCTGTGTTTTGGACTTTTCTACCGCGTGTCTGTGACCAGACGGCAGCAGCCGGTATTGATAAAGACGATGATTTGGGTCGGAGTCAGTATCTGTGTATCTGCAGATGGAGGAGGTCTTCTTCACAGACATCATCTCACTCTACGGAACCAGAACTCTGATAAAGGCTGATTCTGAGAAATGTGTCCAGGAGTTTCACATATAAAGTTACTTGGTAAGCAGATATGTGGAATAATCTCCACATGTCCTGAGCATAAATAACAACCTCAATAAACCACGTGGTTTTAAAAACAGTTTTAACAAACTGCTGGAAAACTCAAAGCTCAGACACTCGATCATGAGGCGTTTGCTCTCCCTGTGAGTATCGCCTCTCTTCTGTTGCTTTGGTTTCCTCAACTACTTCAAACGTGGATTTTTGGTATCTGGCGCTTATATCCAGCTGAAACCAGAAGTTTACATACACCGAATCATAAGACACACACAGTTTTTTTCTCGCTGTCTGAAGTTAAATCAGATCAAACTTGTTTCATGTTAGTTGGAATCACCAGATTCCTTCCAGAAGCTTCTCCCAGAAGTTTGCTGGAGTTCTGGCCCGTTCCTCCTGACAGAACCGGTGGAACTGAGGCTTTCAGATGCCTTTTCAGAGCCGCCCACAACTCCTCCACAGGACCGAGATCAGGGCTTGGCTGATTTCTGTTGACTTTCCAACCATATCGAACCAGAAAGCAGTGAGTTCCAGGTGTGGCCTTAAACTACATCCACAGGTGACCTTCCAGACATTTAGAAAATATGAATAATTTTGGTGATTCTAACTGACCAAAAACATTTGAGGTTTGGTCTGATTTAACTTCAGGCAGTGAGAAAAAAAATGTCTTTTTATTCAGCGTATGTAAATATATGGTTTCGACTGTATGTCATGTTGAATGCAAGAATGAAATGTTTTTTGTTCTTTGTTCATGTTGCGCCTGCAAAGATTAACAACCTCTCCAGGATTTATTACTCGCCTCCAGCAAATAACTGCTGGGATTTTACTCCTGGGCTCAATGACCTGAACAGAAGTGACTGGACAGAGAAAAAGGCTGGCTGGATTGTTTAAGTTGTTCTTTAAAAGATGTGTGAATCTCGTTAAGCGGGGCTCAGTCTGAACTCTGCAGATTTGCTGTTCAAGTTTCAGAAACAGCTTCAGTTGCTGCTGGTATGAGGAAGAACATGTCAGCCCAACACCCACTGCAGGAATTTAACTGAAAACACCCTGCAGTCAAACGTCCAACGGGCAGCAGTACTGAAAATAAGGCAGAGGAGATTTATTTACCAAAGTTTAACTTTATGTCTTCATACTGGATCATTTTTGAAGTTGGTGGGAAACATCTGGTCCCGCCTTTCCCAAGCTTCCTTGAATCCTAACTTCAGGGTGATGTGACCAAACTTCAGCAGGTGAGTCAGGTTAATCTAAATGGTTCTCAGACATTATACAAGGCTTACTTCAAGGAGAATATTATCAGCTTAATAACACATTTTCAATCAAAGTTGCCATGACAAATATCTCTGCTTGAATGGAATGAAATGTAGGAGTCAAAGTCAGTCAGTCAATGTGATTCTGACTTGATTTATTTTTTGCTTCCTTCAGAGAAAGAACAGGGTTTTTGTAATTCAGACACATTTACCACATGAAGACATTCACCCAAACACACGTTTTATGCTGTTTTATGTAACCCTGTTTGTGCAGAATGCTGATACTAATCCTAACCTTAACCATGACAAGTGGGGTAGGTCCGGCTGAAACCAGACGGACTTCATGAAAAGACATAAAAGTTATTATTGTCTCACTGCCTGACATCAAATCTGACTCAACATTTCCTGCTATAGATCAGTTAGGATGAGAAAAATATTTATATTTGCGAAAGGCAAGAATAATGAGTAATAACATTTAGAGATTTTTTTTTTATATATATCTTTCTTTAAAATCTAAAATTCAAATCGATTTGCTCAGTATTTGGTAGCATCGACTTGAAACTGTGTGACTTCAGGCAAACGCTTTGGGTTTCCTTTCACAAACTTCCTCCAGTAGTGCTGGAGTTTTGGCTCAATCCAGAACTGGAGATACTGGTCAGGTGTGTAGATCAGGTAGTTACGACCATCAGGGAGAAAAGTGAAACATGCAGGGTACCGGCCCTTGAGGACTGACTGTGGACACCCCTGCTGTAGATAAGCCAGCTCACAAAGACCTTTCAGTTCTGCTCTTTCCTCAGGCTCATCTCATTACTGATTAGAGATGTTCTCTCTCGACATACAATTAAGGCCCAGTCCACGCGGGAGTTTAAAAAAAAGCAAACAGTTGAGAAGCGTCTACACGGGACTGTTTCCAGAAATGTTTTCAGCCAAACCGAAACACGGAGAATTATCCTAAGCGCGATTTCAGCTCCCCCAGACCTGTAGGTGGTGCTACAGTACGCGGAGTATGAGACATGCACATAAAGCCTTGTATTCAAAATGTGATGGAGACTATTAACGTGTCTGATATTAAATGGTACAGCTATTCTATCTGTAACACAAATAGTAACGGCATAGTTTGGTCTCAACACAAAGAGTGAAATGTTAACTATGGTCGGGATAACTTGTAACAAACCCTGCGGTGAGATGGAACACAATAAAATAGGGATACGGAGAAAATCTGAACATTTCTATTTACAGCGGACCCCTGGCATTCGTGAAGGTTGTGGACCACAGCCGCCTGTGAAAACCTAAAATCTGCAAATTCTTGACAACCCCCATAAAAACACTTATAACTGTTTATTTTAACAGTTTACAACATCAGATCTACCCTAATATGCATCAACGTGCAGAGTGGAAACCATCTTAGCACTACCACAGGAACTAACATCTGCAGTCTTCCTGATCTCTGCTCATGGAGGTACACCCAATCAGCACCAAGGAAATTAAATGCCGCTTTTGGATTGGTGGCTTTGCAAACACCAGCCAATAGCGTGTCAAGAAGCTTTGTGGCTAGGTATTTCAGCTTCCCAAGATGCATTTTCTTGGAATATTTTAGATAAACACTGAAAAAATTCCCAGAATAGGCAGATTTCCCACAAATAATTTGGAGTCACATGTTCTCCATGTGCCCCAAAGTCTACAGGTCAGGCACTGAATCCAAGGTTCCTTTGGCTTCGAGTCATTGAAGCGTTCCAGGCAAACATTACCGACGTTCTCATCAGCATCTGAAGGATCCGTGTTCTCCAGCTCAGTGCTGTTCATTGACTGATTTTTCTTTTGTGATGCAGAAAGCTTAGATAGCTTTTGGTTTGGTGAGTGGATTTGTCATGTTTCTTGTGCATCCTGTTCTTTGGGAAACTTATTCTGTGTTTCAGCTTCTCAGTGAGTTTCACTGCTTGGTTCCTTTTCCGTCACATGAAAAAATATTTTTCTTGGTGCAGCTTTTGGAACGGCTCACACAGTTTCTAAGTTAAAGGTCAAGTAGGTCTGTGGTTTTTCAGCACAGCTTGTTATGGACTAGGGGTTGAACGACTTCATATTTTTTCTTCAACATGATAAAAGTTGAGTTGACGTCGACCAGTCGCTGTGACGTTACAGAAACGCCAGAAAAACCGCTTCACATTAACTTACAGGCTTTATTGGCTGTATTTATCGCAAATAAATGACCGCTTGACAGAAGTCGTTTGTGCAGAATTAACAGAACAAAGCCAGAACATTATCCTGGGCTTCCTCAGCAGCAGCGGAGCAGACAGATGATCTTCTGTCGCTGTGGTCTGACAAGTTGCTTCGTAGTTTTTTTCCAACACCGGCTGGTGCCGATGATCAGGTATTCTCATCTTGGTTAGTTGCACGATTATTTACTCTGTCAGATCCTCAGAGTGCAGCTTGAACTACGTTTCCAGATGTTGTCAGACTGTTTTTATGAGAGCGTAAAGCTGCCAGGTCAGAAGCTTGAACACGCAGGGTGACGTTGATCAGTTGGATGAAAAACAGCCCGATCACGCCGCACATTATTCTGGTAGACTTTTTTTTAAAAAAGCTTTGCCATTATTGGCCT
Organism: Anableps anableps; assembly: GCA_014839685.1. Lineage (NCBI taxonomy): Eukaryota > Metazoa > Chordata > Actinopteri > Cyprinodontiformes > Anablepidae > Anableps > Anableps anableps. The sequence continues at coordinate 41,678,708 of CM026066.1, read as the reverse complement.
TTATTTGACAGTAATTCCACTGAAAGGGGGCAGAGAGAAGGGGAGTAGGGGCAGTAAGACATGCAGCAAAGGAACCAAGGACGGAAGTCCAGCTCGGGATGGGGGGTTGAGGTCTGTAGCCTCTGCATGCGGGGCTCCCGCTCGAACCACCGCGCCACCCGACGCCCTTATTCCAGTAGCCTTTGCCAGAGTTTTCAGTATCTCTTTGGTAAATTACTTTATATTTTCATACAATTCAAAGTATATAACGAACTCATCTAGTTCCTCATCTGTCATCATGTTGGAAAAATCCGTTGATTGTGACTAGTCGACTTGCCACGAAAAGTCATTGCAGATCAAAGAATCGACCAATCGACTAGTTGGTGCAACCCCTAAAATGGACGCATCTTTGTGGTCAGCTGGAGGATCAAATACAAAGAAGCAGTTTATCGGTTCGTTGTTGATTTTAGTCATTTACTTCCTTCTCCATGTGAAAGTTCTTGTTAAGCCAGTTTTTGGTGTTCTTGAATCCAGTCATAAGCTTGTAGCGTAAAACCTTACATTAATAACATGCTTTTAACAACGATGACGTCTGCCAGATTTTTTTAACTGAGTGATGTTTTCATGGGATCATCCCACTGATCAGCCACAGCATTAAAGCCACTGTTGGATAAGTCTTCCCTGTGATAGGGAACATTTGGTGTTGCCATCTCTGTGAATCTTTCGTCGACATGAACGCCCACTTGAACATTGTTGAGGAACCAGTAGGACTGGTGATGGATGCTGCTGCTTCCTGCTTTCATGTCTCAGCTGGAACATCAGCCTCAGTTTTAGATTCATATTAATGTTTATCGAGTAAAAATCTCCATGACTTGTCCTTGTTCATTCTTGCTGCAAAAACACATCAGAAAAATATGAATATGAAGGTTGATGTTTGACTGCAAAAGAAATTAATCTGAAAAATAAGGAAAACAAACGAACAAACGTTCCACTAAATAAACTTAGGTCTCTTTTCTGTTTTTGCAAATTTATGTTCAAGATTCCTGCTGAAACAGTGGCACTGATTATAGATACATTTTATCATTATGTAATGATTTAAAGGTAAAAAGCCTTTTTTCAAGACATGTTCCTGTGAGCTGCTGTCATAAACTTTGATTTTTGAGACGCGCAGATGAATAAATATGGTTCATATTTACAGATCACACTGCATCTTACAGCGCTAATAAACAACCATCAAGGGTCTGAATTTAGTTTCCATTTCTGTCAGCTGTGGTTTGATATGTTTCAGGATCAAACTCAGTTTGGACTGGCTCGCTCTGTCCGTTTGTCATAAACTCCACAAAACACCTGCAGATCATTTCGAAGTCTTGCTTTGTTCAAGCGTCTTTAAAGTTGCTCCAACCTTTATCGATGTTACCTCTTGGTTTTGTGTTGTGAAAAGGTTTTTGTCTGTTATGTGGCGGCTTAGGTTTTGGTTGCCGTCAGGTGCTTTCTGCTGAGACCAGCGTTAACAGCGTTGTCCAGAAGACTCAGCTGGAGGCCTCAACAATCGCCTGGATCCATGACTACCTGACAAACACACCACAGGTTGTGAGACTGAAGGACTGTGTGTCTAACCAGGTGGTCAGCAGCACAGGAGCACCACAGGGGACTGTACTCTCACCTTTCCTTTTCACTCTGCACACTTCAGACTTCCAGCTCAGTCAGACTCCTGTCATCTCCAGAAACACTCAGATGACTCTGCAGCTGTCGGGTGGATCAGAGATGAACAAGAAGCTGAGTACAGAGAGCTGGTGGAGCGCTCTGTGGCCTGGTGTGGAAACAATCATCTCATCTTGAATGTGAACAAAACTAAGGAGATGGTTGTAGATTTCAGGAGAAACAGGGTCAGATCAAACCCTGTTCCCATCATGGGAGAAGAAGTGGAGGTGGTTGAGGAACATAAATACCTCGGTGTTCATCTGGACACCAGACTGGACTGGAGACTCAACAGTGAAGCATCTCCAAGGAGGGACAGAGCAGACTGGACTTCTGGAGGAAGCTCAGATCCTTCAAGGTTTACAGCAAGATGTTGCAGATCTTCTATCAGACTGTTGTTGAGAGCGTCATCTCCTCTGCCATCATCTGTTGGGGCAGCAGCATCAGAGCCAGGGGCCTAAAAAGGCTCAACAGCCTGATAAAGAAGGCTGGTTCTGTTCTGTTCTGGTTCTGTACTGGTTCTGTTCTGGTTCTGTTCTGGGGACGACTGTGGAACCTCTGGAGTTGATGATGCAAAGAAGGATTTTACATAAAATGAAGAAAATTATGGACAACCCTGGACATCCTCTTCATGAGACTGTCTTCGGAAAACAGCGTGTCTTCAGTCAGAGGCTTCTTCAGTTTTGTTGTAAAACGGACTGCTACAGGAGATCTTTCCTGCCCACAGCCATCACCATCTATAATAACTCCTTAATTAAATGAGTTGCATCAACATTTAATTTTCCTTTGGGATAAATAAAATATTTTTGAATTGAATTTTTTGATTTTGTGTCGTTAAATCAATCGTCATCATAGCAGCCCTCAAGTCAGTTTCAGTCCTTCATGGCTGGATGTCCAGCACACTGAAGAATCTATGTTAAAATAAGATTTGCATTTGTAGAGAATAATTACAAAGTTACAATAGTTTTGCGAGGTCTTTTTACAGAAACAAATGAAAAACTACTCGTTAAACTGTGATCATTTGCTTGTGTGTGAGTTGCAACGTGCAAGTCGGAATTCTGAGCAGGACTTTCTCCTGTTCAGCTGATTGCTAAATATAAATTTAACAGTCCAGTCAGACTCCAGATTTCTGGCTGTCTGCAGAATGGGGGGGGGGGGGGTCTGAGAGTTGGCTGAGTCGGACGTTTGAGTCCACCTTCAAACTGTTTTGATTGGACGATCCTTGTCCTTCGCTCCAAATGTCCGTGCTGGCTGCCATGTTGGGTTCTCTCCTGCAGGGAAGTTAGTTTTAAATTCGGTATGTGACAGACATTCTCTCCGTGATGCGCTGGAGGCAGCGATGGCTTTTCATGCTGGGTGCTGTCACAGAGACGCCGCTGTTGTAACCGAAACATTTCTAATAATCCGCTGAAGGTCTTTGAAATCTGACGCATGTGTAGAAACATGTTGGGCTCAACAGTTTCTTTTCAGCAGTAAAACAGGAAAAGCAGCTTCTGAGTTTTTACTTTAACTTTCAGCTGCGGCTCCGTGAAACAGCGGCGCTGATCCTGAATCTGGGACTAAAATCACTTTAAACTGAAATCCTGGAATCTTTAAACAGGTTTTCTCTGCTGGATGGATCAGAAGAAGTTTCCTCAGATCTGAACCTTCAGGACGGATTGTTAGAAACAGACTGGCTGAAGGTGAGCAGACTGTCCGCTGATCTGACTGGATAATGAGTCTGATCAGGATTTAGTTCTTTTTGATCATATTTATATTTAGAAAGATAATCAGAAGATATTCAGCTTTGATTGGATCAGCTTGGTGAACCAGCAGCAGCGAAGGCCTCCAGACATTTTAGATCCTGCAGCACGTCACTCAGCCTCCCTCCATTTTGAAAGCAGCTCCAGTCATTCTGGGCCATAACTTGATGAACACTGACCTGTTACTTTGTTTGAGCCTTTTATGATATATTTATACTCCAGATATGCAGATAATATCTTCATACCTTAAAATATTCCTGTTTATTACTCAGATGTTACCTGATAACACTGCTGTCAGATCAGGAAGTGAAGAAACATTCAAGTTTCCTGGAGCTTGTTGGAGTCATTTTTTCATAGAATTCAATAAATAATTTTAAAGTTCCTTTATTTGCAGATCAGAATAACTGGAATCTCTGAAGTTTTCTCCTCTCTAACATCATGTCGACGCCTGCATCAGGTGAGTGGCATTTTCTGAAAACACGAAGCAAAATTCAGCCTGTTGGTACCCTCTTGTGGTTGAGATTAATTTTTTTAAAATATTGTGGTGAAATGTTCTGCAGCTTTGATTTTTTCTTGTTGTGAATCAGGTTCTGTTCTGTGGTCAGTTTGATGTTTTCACAATAAAATTACTCTTTAAATGTCTTAGATAAACTGGACCTCCTGCTTTTTAGTCGTTGTTGTTGTTGTACGCTGTCAGTATTCATCCATAAACACACTGTTGAACGAAGCCCACATGAGCAGTTTTCCTGCGACAAAGTGAGCATATGTACTGGTTTCTATCAAAATGGCACACCTGTTTGATGGAGTCAGAAGGACTGTATCGCCCAGGACGCTCTTGTAAATGAGATATTTTTTAAAACATTTCCTGTATATATATATATATATATATATATATATATATATATATATATATATATATATATATATATATATATGTATGCACAGTGGGTTAGCCATAGGGCGATTTAACTAGTTTTCCTGTTCGTAGCAGACACATTATTAAAGTTATTACATAACATCTATTTATTAAGATGATCTGGACGATCTTCTCATACTACCTGGTACATCAGCCTTAAGTAAAAGAGGAAGCCATGATGTGTATCTACATGTGTGTTTCACATAAAGACAGTTGTTTATGGTTCATCTGTACGCGGTATAAGCATTATGACCTCGCTGTCTTAACTGCTGTCTCAGAGTGCAAGCAGCAGCTGCACTGTGAGACGGCAGCAGCAGAAGCTGACCCAGTCATCCTGTCCTGACTGTCGAGTGCCCAAGATAAGTATTCATACCCCTCTACAGCTATTCGAGTTCCCCACGTTTAACGGACAATTTTTCTACCTCAACAAAACCCAGCAGACTGCATGGAGTCAGAACACCAACCCCTCAAACTGAGCATGCTTGTAGGGACAGTGGAAAGCAATCACTCTTCACCACGTCCCGTAATCGGTGGGTTGCCGGGTCAATCCCCCGCTCTGTCCGCCTCTGTCGTCGTGTCCTTGGGCAGGCTGGTGGTGGTGCCGGTGCACGGCAGCCTCGCCTCTGTCAGACTGCCCCAGGGCAGCTGTGGCTACAGTCCAGCAGCTCACCACCATCAGCGCATGAATGGGTGAAGGACTGAATGTAGGGTGAAGCACTCTGGGGTTCTCTGGACTAGATAAAGGCTGTAAGTTCAGGACATTTACTATTTTTACCAGGCTCAGTGTGAGTGGTCATCTGCTGCAACCAACTGGGGGCTTGAGAAGACATTAGTACTTTCTATGTTAAAAAGAAAATAGAGTTGGATCCTTCAGTTCCACCTGAATTTCTCCACTGTGGAACAATAAAGGATATTTCTATTTTATTCCTTTGGTTTCTCCAGGAGGGAGGCAGGATTAAAACAGGAACACAGAGACGGCTTATTTTCTATTTAAAGAGAACAGAAAACAAAGTTAATCTCAGCAATAACTGCTTCTCCTTCTCCTCTCCAAAGCTGGAGAGTTTCCAGAGAAGAAAGAGGGAGTGGTTTGGAGAGTTGGTGAATGTGTAGAAATGAGGAGAGGTGGAGGAAAGTTAATGATTCAGCTTTCCTACCTTTGAAGGTATGGAGGTGTCTAGGAGAGACCTCACTTCACAATCGAAACCGCATTTGTACCAGAACTGATTTTTCTAAAACGTAGTTACTCCAGAAGGATTATGCTGAAGAGCTGAACGAGTACAACAACAGAAAAGGCTGTTAAGGGGAGGTAAAGAAGAGAGTAAATGATCAGTGAGCAGCAGTTTGGTTTCATGCTCAGAAAGTCCTCTTGATGGAGTTAATGAAACTCAGAAGGGTTTGGACTGTGTGTCTGTGGATCCAGAGAAAGGAGATGACAGGAGGCCAGGAGAGGAGCTGTGGTACTGTATGGTGGAGCTGATCCCTGGACTTCAGTTTTTAAGTTTTTGGTTTATATTATTTTTAAAAATTAAACTGTTAATTTTCACTTGTCTGTCTCTTCCCTGCTATCTGGGTCCTGCACTGCACCATTTTATGACAAGAAGAGGATGCTCGACTTGATCCACTGTGTTGAATCCTGAAAGGATTCTCCCAAACAAATACAATTTGTACTTTAAAAATAAGTCGTTAAAAAAACTTTTGTAAAATTAGGTTCAAACCTGAAATGCTTTAAACTAACAGTATAGTGATGTCATTCAGTGGTTTGTCCGCTCTTTTGTCTTGACAGATGGGAAGCCTTTACAACGAAGCAGAAGCTATGAGTTTCTACCACCTGACAGTGAGTTTAACTTCTCAAATTTATCATTTCAAACTTACAACTAAAGACCATCCAGAACTGTAAAAATGTTTTTGTTTCTCTTGATTCTCTTTGAAGCTGTCATTCATGTTGCGAGGATCATTTTGTAGAGGCAACTCTAAACTAAAGGGTTTTTAGCCTTGATTCAAAGGAACTCAGTGTTTCGGTTGTTTTGCAGTTTTCTGGAAGTTTGTTGCACATTAGAGGAGCTGCAGGGCCTTAGAGATGGTTTTCTCTCCATCCCCTGACTGATACTTTTCAGTAACCTCTTCTCTGATTGGTTGGAGCGTTCTTTAGTCTTCATGCTGTCATGGTCGCCAGGAATACTGATGAACCAGAGAATGGACCTTCCAGAACCAGAACCAGCTGTCTTTATACAACACTCACTGGAGACACTCACTGCACTCAGGTGTCTTCAGTCCACTCATTGTGAGACGAATAGAACCATTTGGCTGGACCTCTGTTGAATTAGCCCAATCACTTTAAAGGGGTCGAATATTTATGCAGTAATTTTTATTTTATGTTAAATATTTTTTATTTCATTTTCAATATTTTGTCGTAATCAGTTTTCACTTTGACACTAAAGGGGCAGTATTATGTAAAATCGACTTGTTTGAGCTTTACATCATGTTTTAAAGTTATTCCCTCATCAAAAACATACCTGGAGTGTTGCCTTGATTCTTTCATGCATGTTTGAGAAATCCTTTAATCTCCATGGCAACCATTCTGCTCTCACCAAGCGCCGCCTATTTCCACACACCTTCTCCTTGGAGCTGTGGTCTCCAACCAGAGCTTCCGCCTCACAGAGCACCCCTCCCCCGCAACTCCCCCACTCACCTCCTTAAGACTAGCGGCAGCAGCAATTAGCAAACACCTGGTGAAGCTGCGCATCTCCTGAGCTCATCATATGAGCTACTTCTCAGTGAAATGCTGGTAAAAATGTTGTTAAAGGGTTAATAGAGGAACACTGTTGTGATGACTTCCTGAAGGTGGAGTTTCAGAAAGAGATAGTCTCAATTTTAAGGCGTCAGATTATAAAGTCTTTTAAGTTATGTTTAACATATGCAGCATTTTCATAACAACTGAAGGCAGCATAGTTACCTGGTTGCTCTATAAAATGGCTCTATGTTCCTGGAAAATACATAATACTGCCCCTTTAAAGTTTTTTGTTTTTTGTCAAAAAAAGCTGAAGTATATTGATGTAAAAGCAATAAAAGGCTAAAAAATCCAAGGGGGACGTGTCCAGGGTGTACCTTGCCTCTCACCCAATGACTGCTGAAGATGGGGACCAGCCCTTCCATGAGCCAGCAAGGATGAGTGGGTTTAGATAACGGGTGGATGGATGACATCTGAGGGGGTGAATACTTTTTACAGCTACTATAATTATTGTTCCAATTCAAATTTGAATTTTTTCTGTTTGGTTTTTCTTGCAAGCAGACACTCTCTTCATAAAAACAAGTTCTAATAGCAATTTTTACATTTTTTAAGGAAAGACATGCAAAAGGATGGGGTCTTCGTCTGCAGTAATGCAGGCACTGCTCCAGCCTGTTGTGTTAAAGAAAAAGCTGAGCCTAAAAGCAAAGCTCTCAGTCTGTCTGTGACCCTCACCTATGGTCATAAGTTATGGATCACGAGTGAAGGAACAAGATCCTGGATGCAAGCGGCTGAAATGAGCTTCCTCTGAAGGTGGCAGGACTCAGCCTGAGTGACAGTGTGAGGAGCTTCATCATCCAGGGTGACTCAGAGTAAAGCCGCTGCTACTCGGTCGAGGGGGTTGATCAGGCAGGTGGGGGGGCTGCGGCTGAGAGCACCGGGGCAGGGTTGGGCCGTACACTGCTGCGCTCTGTTGTCCAGAATATGTTGGAGGCTCTGCAGTGTGTTCTGAGGGGAGGAAAACAAAACAAGCTGATCTAAGATTAAAAATACATTTTCTTAAGAAAAGACAGCTCCTTAATTACACAGCAAAAAAACTTGAAAATGATTTAGGATTTATAAATGATGTGATGTGTCGGGTACTTTTTTTATGAAGATCACGAACTGTTAATGTTAAAAACAAGATTTTAAGTTTGCATGTTCTCCCTGTGCATGCGTGGGTTCTCTCTGGGTACTCCGGCTTCCTCCCACAGTCCAAAAATATGACTGTTAATAGATTACTCTAAAGCAGGGATCCTCCAATCCAGGCCTCAAGGTCTGGTGTCCTGCAGCTTTTAGATGTCTCTGCTCAACACACCTGGGTCAAATACTCAGGTCATCAGCAGGACTCTGAACGTGACTGAACACTGACGAGCAGATTCAGTCATTTGATTCAGGTGTGTTGGACGAAGGACACATCTTGCAGAAGGATTGTCTTTAGCTGTGTGTGTGTGTGTGTGTGTGTGTGTGTGTGTGTGTGTGTGTGTACAGTTGTTTGTCTTGTGTGTCTCTGTGTCGATGGACTGGCGACCTGTCCAGGGTGCACCCTGTCTCTCGCCCAATGACAGCTGGAGATAGGCACCAGCACCCCTGTGACTGGATAAGTGGGTTTAGACTATGGAGATAATGGACATTTTAAGTCTTTGTAGCTCATTCTCTTCATTTACTGATGAAACTGACTTTCAAACTGAGCTTTTGAGTATTTTTGAATATTTTTCTTTTAGAACTTTAGAACATTCACTTTGACATCTTCTAATATCTTCTTAACTCAGTGAGCTGTCATTAACTTTCTGTTTCTATAATTTCAGTGTCTAAACTCAGGGTGGTTCTACTGGGAAGCAGCTGACGCCAAACAGTAATTTGCTGATTACCTAACATGCATGTTTTTGACCGTGGGGAGAAACCAGAGTCAACAGAAATCCACACATAAACTCTCAGAACATGCAATCTCCTCACAGAAAGCATCTGTGTCAACTTGGCTTGCAAAGTCCAAAGTCTAATTTATTTCTAGAGCACGTTCATAAACAACAGCAGTTGACCAAAGTGCTGCAGCGGCGAAGTAACAGACTGACACCTGAATAAAGAACAATTGCAGCAGTCAAGTCAAGATGAAATTAAGGCATGGAAAGCCCTCTCAAAGTCTCTGAAAGGGAGGAATCGATTCACCTTTGCAAGAAGCCGAAGACAGAAGAAACTAGATTTAGTGACAGCATTAATGCGTTTGTCAAAAGTCAAACTGCTGTCAAAGATCACACCCTGGTTCCTCGCAGAGGGTTTATTATCAGTCTTTAAAGGACCGAGATAATACAGGTCAGGAGTGCTAAACACAATGACCTGTTTTCTGCTCATTTAAGTTAAGAAAATTTAAAAACATCTAAATCTTTACATCCTCCAGGCAGTCCAGTAAGTTCTTCAGAGGACTTGTCGATTTTCGTTTCCAGGGCAGGTAGATCTGTGAGTCATCTGCATAGCAATGAAATCATGTTCATATTTTTTGAAAGTTAAGTGCAAATGGAGCATATAAATACAAAAAGAAGTGGCCCAAGGACAGACTCCTGGGGGACCCCACAAGACAGCAGGCTTTTAGATGAAACTATATCTCCCAGCCAAACTGTCAAACCTCTGTTAGGCAAAAGTTAAACCATTCGAGTGCAGTTCCTTTGATCCCAACAAAGTCCTCCAGCTGAGACATAAGGAGACCATGATCTATCGTATCACAGGCAATACTGAGTTCTAAGAGTACTAGAATAGCTGAATGCCCTGAATCAGTAATAATTAAAAGGTTGTTCAAAACTTTTAAAAGAGCAATTTCAGTATTGTGATTTGCTTTAAACCAAGACTAAAATACTTCAGTCATACCATTATGATCCAGAAAGGTCTGGAGTTGAAGAAGGACAACCTTCTCTAACGCTTTAGAAAGACATGGTAATTTAGAAACTGGTCTGAAGTTGGAAAGAATGGTTGAATTAAGGTTTTGCCTTTTCAGAATGGACTCTATCACAGCACAAGCCATGACAGGAACAGGAGAGATAACGGTTGAAGCGAAACAAAATAACTGAGTCAACTCAAATAACGAAAGAGGAAACATGAGGTGTGGTGATCCATGCTTCGCTCTGACGGTGCTCATGTGTGGATGTGTAAAGAACGTGCTAAAGCCGGCGTTGTTCTCTGTATAACAAGAATCTGTAAATGATCTGATAACAAGAAACACAATGTGTGATTTCATAAACATTTGTTGTGAAAACTGTTGATCTTTGATCATTTTGAGGCAATATGTGAATAATTGAATACTTACTTAATTTTCTCTACTCTGTTACAGCTTCTGGTCTCAGGATCGTGATGTTGGGGAAAAGTGGGGAAAAAAAGACAAAACTTGGGAACTTGATCACTGGAAAGCAGGAATTTCATCAACAGAAGCACAGTGTGGCCTCCTGTGGAGAGTGGAGAGGAAAACCACTAGTAGTAGTGAAAACTCCTGACATATTGAGTTTGACTAAGGAGAAAATCCAAGGAGAAGTGAAGAACTGTGTGAGACTCTGTCATCCTGGACCAGATGTTCTGCTGCTGTTGGTGAGACCTTCAAAATTCAGTGAACAGAACAGAGAAACCCTGAAGTTCATCCTGAGTTTGTTTGCTCAAGATGCCTTCAGACATTCAATGATCATCTTCACACATGGCAGTAAAAGGAGTTCCTCCATCAAAGATCTCCTCAGCCTGGTTCAGGGAAGATGCTACAACATGAGTAATAATGACCGCAGTCTGTTAATGAAGCAGATTGAGACCATCATAGGTGAGAACAAAGGAACGTATCTGACCTTCAGAGAAGAGATCAGCAGACTCCAACATGAGCAGGTGAAACCTCCTCTGAACCTGGTTCTGTGTGGGAGGAGAGGAGCAGGGAAGACGTCAGCAGCCAAGGCCATTCTGGGTCCAGAGCTTCATTCAGCCTCCAACTCATCAGAGTGTGTTAGGAACCAGGGAGAGGTGTGTGGACGTTGGGTTTCTCTGGTGGAGCTGCCTGCCTTGGATGGAAGAGCTCAGCAGGAAGTGATGGAGGAATCATTCAGGTGTGTCTCCCTCTGTGATCCTGAGGGTGTCCACGCCTTCATCCTGGTCCTACCTGTGGGTCCCCTCACTGATGAAGACAAGGGAGAGTTACAGACCATCCAGGACACTTTCAGCTCCAGAGTCAATGACCTGACCATGATTCTGTTCACCACAGACTCAGATCCTGCAGATCCAGATGGTAACTTTGTAAAGGAGAACAAGGAACTCCAGGAGCTCCTTCAGACAATTGGAGGAAGATATGTTGTTCTGAACATCAAAGACAGAGAGCAGATCCCAGAACTGTTGGAGACGTTGGAGAAAAATGTTTCTAATGGGGAGAATCAGTCCTGTTATACAACTAAAACATTAGCATGGGTCCAAATGGAGAAAATTTCACAGTTACTGGCTGAAGTGAATAAGCTGAAAACAAAGTCCACTGACTCAGGTAAGCAGGTGAGCTGAGGGAAGTTTAACTTTGCAGTCGCAGTCGTTTACAGCGGTGAAAAGGCAAAATCGTGTTCTCACTTTGTCTTTTGCTCTCTGTTCTTTTGATTCCAGTAACTGAACTGAGGGTTGTTCTGCTGGGAGGCAGCTGGTCCCAGAGGAATCTAGTTAGGACCCTTATACTGGGAGGGGAGGACTTTACCACAGAACCAAACTCCTTTATCAAAATCATTGGATCAGTGGAAAACAGGCAAATCGCTGTCATCAACACTCCAGATTTGCAGTTTTTCACAGCAAACAAACTGAAAGAGTTTATCAACGAGTGTGTGAATGCCTCTGATCCTGGACCTCATGTATTCCTGTTGGTTCTACAGCCTGAAGACTTCATAGAGAGTGACAGAAACAGAATCTATAGAGTCCTTCAAACCTTCAGTGATCGATCATTTGATCATTCACTGATACTGATTATGAAGCCCAGGCAGGAAAGTTCAGATTTGATGGAAATATGCATGAAAAATCCTATTTTAAAGGAGTTGATCAGAGAGTGTAGATACAGATACTTATTCCAGATGATGGCTGAACGTCCAGAGCTGCTAACCCGCGTTGATCTAATAGTAAAAGAAAACAATGGAGGACATGTGAGCTATAAAGAGTTTGAGGAAACAGCGACTCCAGGGGGTTTTGTGGCTGCTGGTAAAGATGAAGGTGAGTAAAGATGTTCACAGAATAAACGTTCGTGAATTTTAAAGCAGAAGTAAGCAAACACCTGATGAAACTGTGCCTCTGCTGAGCTCATCATACGAGCTACTTCTCAGGAAAATGCTGGTAAAAATGTTGTTAAAGGGTTAATAGAGGAGCGCTGGTGTGATGATTTCCTGAAGGCAGCGTTTCAGAAAGAGCAGCAGTTTTTAAAGAGACAGGGGCCCAATTTCAAGGCATTACATTGCGAAGTCAAATTTCTTTTAAGTCATACTTTGAAACATACAGCATTTTTAAAAGGTAACATAGTTACTTGATTGTGCTATAAAATGCCACTATATGCCTGGAAAATGTATAAAACTGGCCCTTTAATGTATTTGACTTGTATCTTTGTTGTCATGTGGAGCACTTTGAATTACTCTGCTTATGAACGTTACAACACAAACAAGCCTGTCTTAAATAAGAAACAAAATGATTTCAATCTGCATTGAGTTTGTCCAACATGTTGTCCATCTGATGAGGAAAAAACAAAACTCAACACACACCACTTATATTCTTTAAAAGGAGAATCTCTCAGTCATTACAGGAAATATGTCAGATCACTGCCAGCAAAGATTAACAGTGACACACAGCTGATATATACTGATCAGGGGACAGATGTTTTCATGGTTACATATGAATTGTTGGGAATCAACATTTCCATCAGTGTTTGGCTTAGGTACTTATTAACTATCATGATTGATTTATTATTAATGTAACATTAATAGAGTTAAAGTTTCTTTAGTTGAATTGGGGCAACAATTCAACTATCTCTGGAATCATAAGTCAAACCTCTCAGTCTCTCTTGAATGAACCAATTCAGACCACCGGCAGAAGAAACTCTTCACTCAACAAGGAATTATCACTGACACGCGTATTTCTAATTAAGTTTAAGAATTTATCAACAAAATAGCCCAACTTTAAAGCTGAAATATCCCGTAAATAACTTCCTTCTCCAATGACATACAATCTAACTACTGATAAAAAAGACAAAAGGAATATATATATGTATGCACGTATGTACTGAATGATAAAATGGGGATTAAATTAGATTAATGAACGAACTATGACAAAATGAAATGGAATAATGAAAACAAGAAAACAAAAGAAAAGAAAGGTCAGCAGAACCACAATGCAGCTAAACACAGTACCACAAAACAGCACGACTCTCCCTGCAGTGAGAGATGAGGTGGAGGAAACAAAACGGGAGGGGGTCAGGTCTAGGGACACTGTCCAGATTCAGACCGTGTGCCTAACCCTAACCTACAGTTAGACCACTGATCGTGGCTTTGGGACTTAGCACTCTGATAACAAGGTGAATGTGTGTAAGGCAAAAAGGACAAAAACAGGGGAGAAAAAGAGAACGAGAAAGAGATGGTGCAAAGATGAATGCTTCTTTAAACTCTGCTCTGGATCCAACTCACTTCAGCCAATCACAGCATATGGTCAGCATCAAGAGTGATAAAGGCAGTGATAATCATCATAGCATACAAATAACTCTACAGCGAGAGGCATTAAACAACATATGAACAGAAAAAGACAACTAACTCATCTTATTTAGCTACCTTATCCAGCCCGGACAAAATCGAAACTCTGACCTTATTTGTGAGGTGATCAGGCTCACTCAGATTCGAAATTAAGTCTGTTGACCGGTCCAAGAAAAGGTTGGTTCAACAGCTGGAACAGCTGGATGGCTCTGTGGAAAGAGCCAGGAGTCGACTTAGGCGGAGGCCTCTTCCAAGGACTTCTGCAGTGTGCTGGACATGGTGGGGTCTCCCAGGTCTCAGCTCCAACCATACATGGATGAATTCAGAGTGCCTATACACTTATAGCTACTCTTTAAAAGTTCTCCAGATTACACTTCCAAAGTTTTAAAAGTCCTTTCTCCATCCAACAGAATAGGAAGGGAACAGTTCATGCGTGTGTCTCTGTCGGAGGTTGGGCCTCAAAAGACAAATCTTTCTGTCCAGGTCCTGGTTTTACAGTGGGGTCAGTTTCTTATCTGTCCAGCTCTGAGTTTTATTGCAGTGATGTCTCCAGCACAAAGAATGCTAAGGAATGCAGTCTGATCAGTTTGTCTGGGTCAATGAAACCTCAACATAAATATTACAATAATTTATTAATTTCGGTGCCCTCCTCAGCTCTACATTAGAAAACTTTTTGACTTTAAGTCACAGTAACCATTTCCTCTTTCTGCTTAAAGCAAATATTACATCTGACAGTTTAAGCTTGATGCATTTCTAATCTAATCAAATGATCATAATATCAAAAGGTTATCAGTTAATTATTATTATTATTATTATTACTGTACTTTCCCAAATTTTCCAGAGTGTCACAGCGCTGAGTGTCTCCGGATTGTTCTAATTGGGAAGACTGGCAGTGGCAAGAGCTCATCAGGAAACACCATCCTGGGAAGAAGAGAGTTTAAAGCTGAAGCATCTCCACAGTCAGTTACTACAAACTGTCAAGAAGCCCAAAGTGAGGTTGATGGTCGTCCTGTCGTTGTTGTTGACACTCCTGGTCTCTTTGACAACAACTTGTCCTCAGAGCAGGTTAATGAAGAGCTGGTGAAGTGCATCAGTCTTGTGGCTCCAGGTCCACATGTCTTCCTGCTGGTCTTACAGGTCGGCAGATCAACACCAGAAGAAGAAAAGACATTCACACTGATTGAGGAAGTTTTGGGAGAAAATTATAAAAAGTTTACCATCATCCTTTTTACCAAAGGAGATACATTAGAACATGAGGAGATGTCCATTCAAGATTACACTGAAAATAAATGTAATGATGTCTGTAAGAAGCTGATCGCTGACTGTGGAGGAAGATGCCATGTGTTTAATAACTATGAAAAAGACGATAAAAAGACTCGCTCACAAGTCACTGAGCTGATCCAAAAGATCAACACCATGGTGAAGAAGAATGAAGGCAGCTGCTACACCAGTGAGATGTTATCTGTACGCTGCTAGTGTTTGAACCCAAACTGAAATCCTTTGTTTGTGCGCAACAACTTGATCAAAACAGCTTATCCTGAATCTGACTCTGGAGCAGTGAGTTTCAGAAAAGGCCCAAAGATGAAGCCTTGGTGCGCAAGGACAGAGGAAATGTCATTTTCATGACATTTGTTTCTGAAACATTAATATCTGATAATGCTGAACTGTGATATTACTGCATTATTTTCTTAGTTATCAATGTTTCACTTTTATTCTTATTCGCTCCTTTTTACTTTTAGTCTTTATTCATTTTCCTTTTTTTCTTTTCATTTTCACTTTGTAGCTTAGTCGAACTTTACTGGCCGAGCGAGTCTGCAACAGAGAACAAAAATGGGAGACCACAGAAAACATTTTATATAAAATAAAAAAATCAAACTGTACATATTGTTTTCAAGTATTTGAGAACTCTTTTGTTCACTGTAATGCCGTAATGAACAGCAGGTTCAGGTCATGTAGCTACAGGATTTCAATTTACATCTCAGGGAGGAAGAAAATGGACCAACAAGTCAAAACTGTGAGCAGCCAGTTCACAGGTTGAGGATGCTGAAATTCAAAGGTGAAATATTAAAGGATTCTTCTGTTAGTCAGTGATCTTGTCTGCTGCTGGATCTCGGAGGGTTTCTTTTTACAGCTCGCAGCATCAAATGGTGATTTTAAAAACAGATATGATAATCTGACCAACTTTAAATCCATCATTTACTCTCTCTCCCACTGAGCTTTACAGTATAAACCGCCGACACTTGAACTATGGATTTTCTTTTTGTTTTTAGTTTCATATACATTTCCTGGCTTTTTCAATTTTTTGTTTTTATTGTACTTGTTTGTGAAGTTTTGTTGTTGTTTTTTTTAATCGAAAATAAAATTTAAAAGGAATAAGGTTTATGTATTTATTATTTTCCATTTGTTTTGTATTTGATTCTGATATTATTTACTGGATTTGCTGTTTTTACATCCCTGATAATCTGATGGGTTTTTTTATTAACAGAGCTAAGATCAACCTTTCTGCTTGGAAGAAAGAGTCGAAGAAAAGATGAAACCAGAGCCAGAGCTGCTGGTTTCTGCTCTCAAACTTAAATGAAAACAAAGTTTGTTTGAATAGACGTTATCTGTATATTTTTTAAAGAAACTGATCCAGTTAAAGAACTATTTTACTTACTTTGGGTCTATGTTGTGCATCGTCACTATTACTCCGCATTACACTTTTTAAAATGACATTATATAATCTGCTTGGCTTAGAATGTTGACTGAATTATTATTTAGAATGGAATAAAAGAATAGAAATAGCCTTTATTGTCCCACGGTTGTAACAGCAGCATCATACGTATGTGTGTAAACATCATAACTTATGACAATATCAATTCAAAACTATGTTTTCAGTCACATTCAAACAGATTTATATTTATATCATGTTTGCTCAAGTGTCAGATCTCCTTTATTCTCTTTATTGTTGTAAACTTACTGAGGTCAGTAATGCAAAGTGGATTAACAAGTGATCCAGTATTTTGATGAAATGTTGAGTGTTTGGTATCATAAAGATAATAAATATTTAAACTAGCACAAACATATATTGACCAAAAACAGCCTTGAGTAGCCTTTTTCCTCCTAAGATTCTTAAAGTAGTTGTTTATAGGAAACAGGCTTCATTTTTATGGGTTGTTTTTCTCACATAATGTATAATATGTGAGAAAAACAAATAAACTCTACAAGTGGAGTAGAGCTCTTATGGGTCAGAGGCATCTTTTGTTCTGGCCGACCTTGACTCCTGACCACATTGATGGGAGTTCACATAATGGACACCCTGAATAAACAAGCATGAAGTCTATGACATTAACTGCTTAAACATATCCAAGATGTGAAATTTAAGTGAAGGTTAGAAGGTATTTCTCATTGTTTAAATCATCACAAAGACTGAAGGACATAAAAACAAAGTTGTAATATAAAGAAGTTCATTCACATTGATGGGACTTCAACAGATTATTAAAATGATCACAACTTTTTTGTTACACAAACACAAAGTCAAAATCTTTTCCATTCCTTCCCTGTTTTGAACAATAATTGTAATACTGCCATAGAATACTAATAATAAGACAATGACAGTGGTGGGTAACCTACTGTCCATTTGGGCCACGCTTGGTTCTTCCCAAAAGGACAGAGGCATTTTTGGACGGACCAACATCTCCTCAGGGAAGGGACTTGCAGAACCTCCTTCTGAGTAAGGACACCTCCCATCGGTGTGGTCAGGAGTCAAGGTCGGCCAGAACAAAAAGATGCTTCTGACCCATAAGAGCTCTACTCCACTTGTAGAGTTTAAGAAAAGTTGAAAAAGTTAGTCCCCTTAGTGAAGAGGACCTCCAGTCTCTGGACCAAGGGCACTCTGTGTAAAATTTACCCAAGTGTGAGTGTATGAGTGTAGATTCCTGTGTAAGCATGGCTCATGGGTCATACATTGCTCAGAGTCCCCTTGGTCTGGACGATGGTTCTCTTGCTGTGTACCTTCCTGTCCACTCAAGCCACAGAAGGTGTTCCCTAAGCAGAGAGGGGGCTGTTTTGATTAAGTTCCCCTAATATTAAGCCACCTCCTCCTGCTGGGTAACCGGTTTTCCACTCGGGCCACAGATGGGGTTCCCTGGATGGACTGAATGTGTGCCAAGTTGACAAAATTCATCCCAAATGATTTTTGTCAAATTGGCAAGAAAATGTGTCCATTTTGGACAGTTTTTGAAAGCAGGCCCAACACCACACACATAGAGGTCCTTTCCTCTTCAGGAACCTGAAACACATCCAATAGAATGCTAAAAAAAACAAAAACAAAAAAACAAAAAAACAAAATAAAACTACATCATTTAAGGTCAGGCAAAATATTTAGTTTCACCAAATTTCTAAGGTGTTTACAAAGAATTAACATAGGAAGAATCATTTTAGGTTGATAATTAGTCTAAAGCAGACTTTCACAAAATCTGGATTTTATGCAGAACCTTATTTACATTCTAAGCATCCTGTGCATAGCCAGACTGTAAATTGGCTCTGCTTGTTGTATTTTCAGCCCAGTCAACATGTAGAAAGAGACGTTATGAATGCATTCAGCTGGTTCTTTGTCAGCATAAGAGTTGCGTTAGATTTATGACCACTGCAATTAAACATTCAGTGCAACTTGATATGTCATGAAACTTGAGCTATAATAATTATATTTCAGAAGAGTAACACATAATCTAACAAGAGGTTAAACTTTGTTGTGGTATTTTTAAAAGTAAACTTTTTATAAAGTATGTTTTTTTTTTTATTGATTTTTCAACATGTGCGGTGCCATCTTATACAATGAAGGATCAATATACTACCTGGTTGCAACACTGGATTCTCCAAATAGGAGAATCTATATAAATAGTTGTCCTAGGTTACTGATGCGAGCGAAATATGGCCCAAGATCAAACTGGGTTTCATAAGACCTGATTTAAAAATATTCTGTTTTTTATTTATACTTAACATCCACAGTTTAAGTACTGACAGCAACTCAGAAGTTGCATTAAAACCCTCCATGAGGCTCCAATAAAGAAGGCGTCTGACCTTCTGCTTCACTGCTGTTTGCTCATCAGATAAACTGATCAGATGATCTGTTGGATGAGTCACAGTTTGTCCCTGCAGAGCTGAGCTTCAGATTCACTCTCACACATCAGCACCAGGAGCATTCGTTATTTTAAAAAACAAAGTTTAACCACAGATTTTACCTCAGAGTATCAAAAAGATGCTGTGTTTAGGGATCAATCATCTGATCATGACGATAAAGAAAATCAAACCTTCAAAAAACTGATATCCTGACAGTTTCTGGAAGTTCACTGAAGCAGCATTAAATGCAGCAGCTCTTCTCCTTTGCTAACCTGCACACACAACAATACACCCTCTGGCTGATTAAGAAAAACAAGTTGTGCTGGGTACATTCTGCGTTGCCATCTCTGAATATTTGACTGCCTTGTATCAACTGTGTGAAAGTAGTTGAGGAACAGGTACAACTGAGGTCAGTTTTACTTTGTTCACTGACAAAAACCTTATGTGGCAGCAATTCTTCCAGCACAAATAAAGAAATAAAACACTCACCTAACATGAAATCACTACCTATTCTAGAGACAAATAATTCAACCAGCAGCAGCTCCAAATAGGAGAGATCTGCTGAGTCTGACTGTCCACACACAGATTTTAGTTTTAGCTGCACACAAGGAGCAAATCTGGTCTGAGTACATCTGTTTTCACTGACAGTAGAATCATTTTTATGTCAACACTGAATGAGTTCAACATGGAAGTAAAATGAATGATTTTTAATGCTGTGGAAAACAGTAAAACTTTACATTTCTTCGTGTGTTCGATCAGAATCCTGTTCAGCTGTGTTCGGTTTGAGGCCTGGAGGTTTTCTGATGAAGGAAGTCTTTGTTTCTGCTGGTATGAGGAAGAACATGTCAGCGTTACACCCACTGCAGGTATTTTACCACAAACATCTTCCAGTTGAACTTCACCAGGGGAGCTGAAACACTGAATCATAACATGGAGATTAAATTTGACAACTTTCTTTTTACATTTTAAGATACTTTAATCGTCCAGATATGAGTTTTTAACTTTGCTTTTACCTTATTCATAAGATCACAATCAAACATCAACAGGTGAGTCAAGAAAAAGTGTAACTTTTCTGAATATATACAGTTGATTGTGGACAAGAAGCTGATGAGATTATGTATTTTATTTCAGTTTATTTTTCAAATACAAACTGCAATTTCAGAAGTCACTGCCTTTATGAGCAGAGGTTTCAGAGTCGTGGGACAGTCGCTCAACATACACAGCTCTCGAAAAACAGCACAAGGTGGCAGCTTGTTGGAGTAGCTATGTTACATTTGTTGGGATTTATTCTTGTTAAAAATATTTCTTTACCGTTTTTCTGGTTGAAATGTTGCTTTTTCAGAGAGATTTTCATTCTGGTTTTAAATATTATGCAGTTGGAAGGATTTATTTTCTTACTTTTGGACAGTTGTAATGATACATAACCAGCGGTGGGTGTTACATTTACTTGAGTAACTTCTGGAAAAGTACTGGTAAGGGTGGTTTTATCATACTATATTTTTACTAGTACTTGAGTCATATTATTTTGAACTAATGCTACATGAGTATAATTTTTGTTAAAATAATATGGACAAACTTAAAATGCTAACAAGGACTCAGCAAAAGAATCAAGGAAAGGAGTTAAAAAAGCAAAGGATGTGGCTTAGCAGTGCTTGTCAACAGCAGATGGTGTAACAAAGGACTAGCTAAGTGGGTTCACCAGTGTTATTTTAGCAACAGGCTTTATTTCACCATCAGACTCTGGATGTGATATCATCATCTCAGTAGTTCATAAGCTATAAAACACAACACCTCAATGCTTTTGGGATCTTCTCTGGAGATTTTAACCACATCTGTCTCTTTTCTGCTCATGCAATATTTCAGTGATTTAGTGAAATGTCAGGACTTCATTCACCTCTGCTGCAAGACCTCTTAGTAAAGCAGGTCATGATTATGTTTTTCTCTGCTTGATTTATAAACTCCTTGTTCAGAGGCAGCATGTGATGAAAACATCTGTTAGAAAACAGCAACAGAAAGCTGGAGAAGCTCTGCTGGATTGATTTGAGTATATGGATAAGAATACACTCTGCCAGCCACATGAGCTCCCTTTGGGTATAATAATTATTTAATTAAATTGTTTTCAATCCATACCATCTATCTTACAGACTCCTCCCACATGAGCACACACATAGACATTAAATGATTTACAAGAAAAAAACTCAAAGAAAGAAACAGTTTGATCAGGTCAGACCTCACCTCAGAGCCCCCCACTGTCTCTTATGATGACAGTTAGAATCTGACACAGGGAGCTATGTTCCTTTACACCTGTTGAACACCACAGGCCGAGACCTTTTTTTGTTCTGTTAACTATGAAAGCTAAAATATGGACATCACTGCACTTAAAACTCTGTTGATAGACTTTGTAAAAGTTTTGATCTGTTTTAATCATTTGAGGACTTGGATCTTGACAAAAATGGAGCTAAAATTGAACTGGATTCATGGTAATTTACACAATCCTGCTCAGATTGAAGGTTTTAGCTTCACTTTATTTCTATTGTTTTTTCATACTTAAAACGAGTTAAACCCAGAGGTGTTGACAGAGCAGTGTACATCACTGAACTTGAAGCACTGATGCTTTTTAGTCCCTCTCTAACGTCTCTTCTTTAGAGTTCCTGTTCAACTGGTTTTAATGCTAACGAAGATGTAATCTTCCCCTTTAAATATGTGGTCAGACGTCTTTCCAGTGCCATCTTTTACCTCCAATCTGAACATTTTGGAAGAACAGGTTCAACCGATGGTCGGAGCTGCTCTCCCTGCTTTCTGCTTCCAATCACTCGGTGGAAATGGAACTAGTGTCGTTGGTAAACGTTACAGTCAGTTTGAAGAAGGATCAGATTAGATCAGCTCTGATCAAACAGAACTAAGCTCACAGGTTTGCTTTTAGGTGCTGAGATCTCAATTTGTTCTCGTATTCAGTCCTAGATGTGGAAACATGATGCAAGATGATTCTGGTCAACATAGCCTCAGTCTGTTCCTGTTGTCTTTAGTCTGAAGGAAGCGGCGCTTCAACGTTTTAAATTAAACTTTCACTTTGCCCCTGTGAACTGTGAGTTCAGTTAAAATAAAAACTAATTAACCTTCAACTTAGACTGTTTAAACTTCATCTAATCAGAACTATAAAACATAACACCCGTCATTTACATGCAGATTGTGAAAACGTGTTCTTAATTAAAGTACAGTTATTCACACCCCGTCAGATTCATGTTCAAAGTAATCTTTTAATGTGACCAACATGTTTCTTCTGACTCAAAGTCATATTTATGTTTCGGATCAGCCCAGTCCGAGTCCTGACTTGAATGTAACAGGGAATCTGTGGAGAGAGCTGAAGATCAGGGTGATGGCGAGGAGGCCTCCAAGGCCTGGAGCTCATCATCAAAGATAAATCATCAAACTACCAAAGGAAACATAAAAAATTAAATATTAAAAAAAAAAAAAAAAAAAAAAAAAAAAAAAAAAAAAGATTTTATGGCCATAATACAGAAATATATTCATTCATTCAATATTGAGCAGGATAGATATAATTCATTTTTTACATAAAATGTAAATAAATAGTTTGCCTTTAAATTGATGCTCTTCCCTCTATATTTTATCTTCTTAATGTCCTATTTCCAATCAGAAGCAAAACTTTGTGGTGGAATAAAATATTTTAAAATCTACATTTTTCAAGGGTGTGAACAACTTTTGAGTTTAATTGTATATAAAACAGTGCTCCTGACAGTCAAACAGAACAAACGACACCATCATCTATTGATGTGGGCATAGCAACAGTGGCTCAGGAAGTGAGTTTGTCTTGTAATCGGTGGGTTGCTGGTTCAAACCCCTGCTTCATCCATTTCAGTCGTCTCCATGGCCCAGACTCTTCACCCGCCTGACCTGCTGGTGGTCAGAGGACCCGGTGGGGCCGATTGTAAAGCAGCCTCGCTTCTTTCAGTCTGCCCCACCTCGTCACCGTCAGTGTACGAATGGGTGAAAGGCTGATTGTAGTGTTTTGGAGTCCTAGGATTTCATAAAGCGCCATACAAGTTCAGGTCGTTTACCATTTTGAATTCCAAAAAGCTTTTTGTTTTCTTTCCCTCTCTCCCATCTCTCGTTAGGAACCTAAATTTCTGGTTTGGTGGTCCAGCGTGACAGAGAGACATCATGGCTGCTCCAGAACCTGGTGAGTTTTGATGGACCTCATGAATTGTTAGCTTGCCGTTTGAAGCAAGGCTAAATATGGATGTTTATCTTATTCAAATAGATACATTTCTGTGATATGCAAGTCTTTTCCAACAATTTACAGTCAGAGTCTGGCAACACTCTGAAAAATAATAATAACAACAAACCTGCGATTCACAAAAGGAGATTAGCCAATTACCTATATTGTCTTGAGGAAAACGGCCCTGAAGACCAGTGGTCCTGCTCTGTAAAATCAATCTGACCTCCATGAAAGGGTCATCAGAAACCAACCTTTGCTTCAGTGTCATTATGAAAGCTTTACAACAGGGTTTCTTCTGCATGTAATTGATCGTGGCGCTCCGCCATGGGAAAATAAAAGCCGCCACACCTTCAGCATTAAATACATAATCAGAATTTGAATTGAATTTAAATATCACGAAACGTTAAAATTTCCTTTATTTTGAAAAACCAACACTGCCTGTCTGGCTGTGAGGTCTCAGGCATGAGGGAAAAGTAAAGAGGACAGTAGAAGGAGAAAAAAGGTGAAAGAAAGGTACCTGAGGAAGGTTTAGTTGAATGCATGTTTAGTCCAAGCCTGTAAAAACAACCCTAATGTTAACGTATGTTAAATTAGAACGACAGTAATATAGTTAATTAATATAGTTTGGCCTTCATGTGTAATGTTTCAGATACCTTTTGAACAGCACAACAGCTTAATGTTGGGTAATTTTTCAGTTGAGGCTCATTTCTGGTTGCATTTTCAGATGACTATAGTTAAATAGTTTCAGAAGAGGAGGAAGGAACGTGAGGAAGACATTGAGGAAACATTAGATGGAGATGCTCAATGTTCTTTATTGTGACACAGTTCCTTCAAGTTCTGAGGAATATAGAAATAATACTGATCTGTACCGTGACACATGGAATATTTAAATATTTGTAACGTTCCTTGTGTGATATTGGTGACTGAAAAGAATCCAACACTTCCCAATTATATTAGACAAGTACACAGGCTGAAGTAGTGGAGGAGGGGAGTGAAGGAGAGAAAAGTGGAGAGGTAGAGCAGGAGGGAGCATCTTCCTGTGCTGGTGAGCATGTTCCCATCCAACATGGTGGATATATATAGTGAATAAATGTGTTTTAAAAAATATTCAGTTTGAAATGGTCGTAATTAAAACCACATTGTTCTACATTCGTGTCACCTGCGTCATGGCCCACCCCCCACTACCATGGTTTTAAAAAATCCTAGAGGAAACCCTGTTTCCAGGCAGATACTTTCAAGCCTGGCTTGTTTTCAGAACAAGGAAACTAGTTTCCTGGTCTTCTGGTTCTAGTTTAGTACTCTGTTTTAGTGTGCAGCAGTTAAAACTGGTTCTGTATTAGTTTATGAGTTTTGTTCTTGCACCTGTTTAGTGTCCGTGCTTCTGGAACACTTTAGATGGTTGAAGTGCTTTTTTAATCACTCAATTTTCTGAAAAAGTCTTTTTATCTTTGCAGATATGAAGCCTGTGAAACGCAGCAACAGCCTTGAACTTATACCGCCTTCCAGTGAGTTTAATTGGACTGACTTTGATTTGCTCTGCTGATAAATGATGATCTACCTAATTAATCCTAAAATCCCACAAAAACTGAACTCAGATTACTTGTTAAGAAGACCCAGTATTATTTCTCCATCTTCTTATAAAACAAACATTCAGCATTTTAAACATAGCAACTTGGATTCTCTTAATCTTTTTTCTAAAAGCCTGAAGTGATTTATTAAATCTGTGTGGATCAGGGAAAGGTCAGCTGTGGATAAAATGTTACTGGATAAAAAGGTTGAGAGCTGTCTTTCACTGTCACTGTTATCTATGAATGAAAGTGTTTAATTACGTTTTAATTGGTTTTTATTTTTATGTTCAGTGTCTGAGCTCAGGGTGGTTCTACTGGGAGGAAGCTGGTCTCAGAGAAGTTCAGTGGGGAACTTCATACTGAGACAGGATGGTTTCAGCAGATCAACAAACACCTTTAATAAGATCTCTGGTCCACTGGAAAAGAAACAAATAACTGTCATCAACACTCCAGATCTGCTGAACCCCACAGAGGAAAATGTGACAGAGTTCATTAGAGACTGTGCTGGACTCTCTGATCCTGGACCTCATGTGTTCCTGTTGGTTCTACAGCCTGAAGACTTCACTGAAGAAGAAAAGAACAGGATCTACAGAGTCCTTCAATCCTTCAGTGATCGATCATTTGATCATTCGCTGGTGCTGATTCTGAAGCCCAGACAGGAAACATCCATGAAAGAGCCTCCTCTGAAGGAGCTGATCAGGAAATGTAGATACAGACACTTAAAGATGGACGACATCGAGCATGAGCAGCTGCTGACTCGCTTTTGTCAAATTGTGAAAGAAAACGATGGAGACCATGTGAGCTGTGAAGCGTTTGAAGAAGCAACTTCTTTACCAGGTGATCATCAGAGTTAAACTTCCTCTGTTGAGGAATAAAGTAGGACACCCCCACATTTATTCCTTCTTAAAATAAGAGTACACGATAAAAACATTTTTACTCAGTATTTTAATGGAGGTTTGTGTTGTTTAAAGCTCAGATATTTAGTTTGGTGCTTCTGACTGCTGAAGTGAGAGAGAACATCATTTTAGATGTTGTCTGATACCCTCAGAGACCAGATTCTAGCAGCTTATTGTTTGGTTAGGGATTCTGGGAGGTCCAGCCACTCCACTGTCTGGAAAAAGTCCACTAGTTGAGGACGTCCAAAACAACTGCCAACAGGTCTGGTTCTGGTCTTCCAAGCAAGTTCACACTGAAAACAGACCTCAAGATGCTAGAGGAGGTCTCCGGAACCCTGACTTAAATGAAAACAAACAAAATTTCTGTTACACTTTCTCCACTGACTTTAAAATCTGTTTAAAATCTTTCAGTTTAATGAAACTGAACAGCTTTAGATCCTGATACAGCAACAGGTTGAAAGGCTGAAGGGTCAGAGAAGAAAAATTGAGCTTTTCAACGTCTGTGTGTCCAGAAGGGTACAACAATAAAGTTTGTCTCTTAGTAAAGGTAGGAGTTGCTTTGTGTATTTTACACATAAAGGGACAGATGCAGAATTAGTATGAAAATGGTCAGTTTACAATAAAGACACCACAGAAACTGCCGTTGTGGCGAATGAAGGCCATTTAACCAAAGATGCTGAGAAGCAATAAACACCTACTAACAACATCGAGCAGGGAGGCTGTTTCTCTTTCCAGTCGTGAAATCTCTAAGTAGTCTTTTCTTCAAAATAAAAATTATATTTTTTTTGTAAAGGAAACCCAGTTTTGTTTTAGATCTTTTTGAAGAATTAAAAACATTTTTGGACTAATTATGATATTGGATTAAAAATACATAAAAAAAGATATCCAACCAGGAAAATGAGCAAGTAACATTTTGGGGGGAACAAAACGCATCCTTTGTTTTTGCTTTTCCCAACATTAAACATTAAGTCGCTGCTATAAAGATGAAACAGAACCTCGTTAATTTTGTGTCCTAAACTAGGAAGATTGATTGTAAAAAGAACTGGCCCAAGACAGGGTCTTGAGGCACACCTTCTGTTATTTAATCCACTGCTGTGAACCAAAAGCATGATGTTGAAAACCAGCCTGACAATCGATCTAAGGCTTTTATCTGAGACTCTGAGTTAAACTACCTTGTTTAAAACCAAAAGGGTTCTGATAAATCTATAGAAGTATTCCTCCAAGTGTTCCTGTTTTCACCAATGATTGTATTGACTTTCAATGAATTGTGTCTGTTTTGTTACAGTTAAACTCAAATCCAGGAGAGACCAAACACTAGCTCCACTAAACCTGGTTCTGTGTGGGAGGAGAGGAGCAGGGAAGACGTCAGCAGCCAAGGCCATTCTGGGTCCAGAGCTTCATTCAGCCTCCAACTCATCAGAGTGTGTTAGGAACCAGGGAGAGGTGTGTGGACGTTGGGTTTCTCTGGTGGAGCTGCCTGCCTTGGATGGAAGAGCTCAGCAGGAAGTGATGGAGGAATCATTCAGGTGTGTCTCCCTCTGTGATCCTGAGGGTGTCCACGCCTTCATCCTGGTCCTACCTGTGGGTCCCCTCACTGATGAAGACAAGGGAGAGTTACAGACCATCCAGGACA
Source organism: Anableps anableps (assembly GCA_014839685.1). Lineage (NCBI taxonomy): Eukaryota > Metazoa > Chordata > Actinopteri > Cyprinodontiformes > Anablepidae > Anableps > Anableps anableps. The sequence goes on along the minus strand of CM026066.1, from coordinate 41,651,459 downwards.
CTTTCAGCTCGAGCGTCAAAGACTTCACCATGATTCTGTTCACCACGGACTCAGACCCTAAACATCCAGCTGTTGTTAACTTTGTACACAGAGACAGAGACATCCAGGATCTCTGTCAGAGCTGTGGAGGAAGATATGTTGTTCTGAACATCAAAGACAGAGAGCAGATCCCAGAACTGTTGGAGACGGTGGAGAAAAATGTGTCTGATGGAGGGAATCTGTCTTGTTATACAACTATAACCTTAGCATGTGGCCAAATGCAGGAAAAACTGCAGCTAAAGACTAAACTGAAGGAGTTTAGCTCAATGAACACAGTTACAGGTAAATATGTCAAACATAATAATAATGTAGTTAGGCTATAAAAGGCTTTGTCTCCAGTTACCTACATGAGTTTCATGAATTCTGCTTTTCTTTTCTTCCTCCTGTTGAACAGAAAACAATTTCCTCTCGTCTAAATAGGTTTAAAGCCATTTTATTTTATTTTAATCTAATGCATTTTAATTTGCATTTTTAAACAGGTTACTGAGATGATTGTCTTATGGTAATAATTTTCTAACATTTATTCACCGTCTGTGTTTTTTTGACAGACACTGAGCAGAGCCCAGTAGCTGAGTGTCTCCGGATTGTTCTGATCGGGAAGACAGGTGGCGGGAAGAGCTCATCAGGAAACACCATCCTGGGAAGAAAAGTGTTTGAAGCTAAAGCGTCTCAGCAGTCGGTCACTAAAAACTGTCAAAAAGCCCAAACTACCATCGGAGGTCGTCCTGTCGTTGTTGTTGATACTCCTGGTCTCTTTGACAACACTCTGTCCCCGGAGCAGGTCGACGAAGAGCTGGTGAAGTGCATCAGTCTCCTGGCTCCAGGTCCACATGTCTTCCTGCTGGTCTTACAGGTCGGCAGGTTCACAGAGGAGGAAAAAAGGACTTTAAGACAAATGAAGAAAGTTTTTGGTAAAAACTCTGAAGATTTCACCCTCATTCTTTTCACTGGAGGAGACAGGCTGGAATACGAGGAAAAAACAATCGAAGAGTACATCAGACAGGGATGTGATGAATCCTTCAAGAAGCTGATCGCTGACTGTGGAGGAAGATACCACGTGTTTAATAACTACGATAAAAAGAATCGCTCACAAGCTGCTGAGCTGATCCGAAAGATCAACACCATGGTGAAGGACAATGGAGGAGACTGCTTTACCAGTGAGATGCTGCAAGAGGCTGAAGCTGCCATTCAGAAAGAAGTGAAGAGAATCCTCAAGGAGAAGGAAGAAGAGATTCAGAAACTGAAGGAAGAGCTTGAAAGAAAACATGAAAAGGAAAAAGAATCAATGAGAAGAAAAATGGCAGAACAGAGAGAAGAGATGGAGAAAGAGAGAAAACAGAGAGCAGAACAACTGAAAGAGATGGAAGAAAACATCAAGGAGGAGCGAGAGCAGAAAAAGAAAGAACAGGAAGAAAGAAAAACGGAAGAGAAGAAAAGAAAAGAGGAGGATGAACAACAACGACAACAGTGGGAAAAAGAACGGAAAGCTTTAGAGAAAAAGATCAAACTGGAATCAGAAGAAAAGGAAACAATCGACAGAAAACTGGAAGAGATGAGAAAACAGATGGAGGAAAAACGAGACACCTGGGAGAAGGAAAGAAAGGAGTGGTGGGAAAAACGACACCAAGAGGATGAAGAACGACGAGAGGAACTGAAGAGGCTTCAGGAGAAATTTGACAAAGAAAGAGAAAAATATGAAAACCAAAGCAGAGAAGATGATAAAAGAAGAAGAGAACACGAGGAGAAGAGAAAAGAATTAGAGGAAAAATATCAGAAACAGCTGGAGGAAGTCAGGAGGAAGTTTGAAGAGGAGGCCAGAAAACATGCCGAAGAATTTAATGAGTTCAAAGTGAAATACAAGAATGAATTTTCTTCTCTGCTGCAAAAACATGAGGAGGAAACGATGGTGATGAAGGAGAAACAGAAGAAAGAAATCCAAGCAAAACTTAAAGAGTGAAATCCGTTCCAGGATTAAGAAGACAGAGAAAAGGGCTGAAACAGGTTGAAACGCTGTCAGGTCAATATGGAAAAATGAATTAAAAATGACATTTAGAAACAGATCCTGAAGGAAAAAAACAAATAAAAAAACCCAGATGTAAGGGAAAAAAAACACAAAGTGAAGCATCCTTCAACTTCCTAAAGATCTTTGATTTTAGTAAAGCTGAACAATAAGCTGTTTTTACTTTCTTTCGATCTGTACATTTATTTTAATCCAGGTGTTTTGTTGACAGCATTGAGCTTTATTATTATGAATCATTATTCAATATTAAATAAATACTGCAGCAGCTGATAAGCAGAACCAACAGAACCAAATATCAAACTAAATGAGAAAGTGTTTAACTTTTCAACTTGCTGAACAATAACGCTAAACACTTATAATTCATAATATAATCAGCCTCATTCAAAGATAGGAGCCACCATGTGGTTTTAAGGGTTTCATTAAGACATAAGTTCAATAATATAGGATGATCTGCAGTCAGAAATTTAATGATTTACCCAGAATGTTTTAAATATTGTATGAATGTTTCGTTTTGTTTCTGTAACTTCAAAAGTTTTTCCTTCAATTCAAGACAGAGCAGATTATCTGCTGCTGTCTGCTGTAGAGGAGATCTCCCCCTGCTGTTATTCTGAATACATATCAAATATTTTTTAACCACAGCTGGTTTTAGTTGTGCTAATGTAACATTTCTGGGTTTTGTTCATTTTCCTGCTGTCCTCAATAAAATATGAGGACGTCTTCTTTTACATCTTTTATGTTTCGTGGAGGGTGCGTTATGATTTCTTCTTTTACGGAACCATTACTTCACCAACATGTTGACATAGGAAACTCTTGTCTTTATAATTTTTTTTATTGTAAACTATCTTCTTACAACCATTATATCAAAAATAAAGCTGAGAACTTATGAGTGACTTGTATAGAGTTGGGATTGATTTGGTTCTTGTTACAGTAATAATGTCAGACGTTTTTAATTCTTACATGTCAGGTTTTGTTTTCTTAATGTGTGACATTCATTTAATTGTTCTTATGTTTCCAATTTCAGAATTAAAGAAATTCTTTCTGAAACAATCAGTGTGTTCATTTGTTTGATCTCACCTTTAAAACAGGGATTGGAATAAATTATGTTTTTTAAATAAATTTCAGTTCTCAGAGACAAGTTAAGATGATACAGGTTGACTGCAGATGAAACTCTAGATCTATTCAAATGGTAGAAAATAGCTGCAGATGGTTTCGGTCTCACCACGATCTCATGAGGTTGTTTTAGATACAAGAAGTTTTGAGGCAATATTTACTTATAAACTGGTATAAACTAGTAATAATTGATTTATTGCATTTCCTCCTTAACATTAAATTTCATGCATTCATTTTGAAAAGTATGAAATATATAAATATGAATAATTCATATTACATAATTCATTAAACCCTACCATCAAAATACCTGAAATGAATGTAAAATGAATCTCCATGTAATATGACACGTATTCTGGAACCCTTTAGAGTAAATCTGCAACAGTCTAGTCTGAGTTTTAAACCTCAGCATTCAATCCTAATGTCAATGTTATTATTATGTCGTTATTAAAGTTATTGATTTTTATTTGCTCAGTCTTCCTGCTTATCTGCTAAAACCAGATATTCCAACTGTTTCTTTTTATGTTGCTGTGGTCTGGGTTTTTGCACCATCATCAGGTTTTTTCAGTTATCCACCAGAGGGCATCATGGAGCATCGCTGGCCTGGGTGGATGCTTTCACATACCCGAAGCTCATCAAGCCTCATCAAGTGGAGCTTAAGAGCAGCCTGCTGCCAGTCCACCAGCCCCTGAGAGTTGATCTTCAGTGGTAACTCTAAGCCAGCGGTGTCCAAAGTCAGTCCTCGAGGGCCGGCATACTGCATGTTTTCCTCTCTGGTGGCAGAAACTACCTCCTCAGCACGGCAATGTTCTGCAGAGGCCTGCTAACGAGCCATCATTTGATCCAGGCATGTTGCACCAGGGAGAGTACGAAAACATGCAGGATCCCGGCCCTTGAGGACCGACTTGGACACCTCTGCTCTAAGCCCTCTGTGTTCCTGAAGTCTTTGATGATCTTGCTTGTACTCAGTATTACTTCCTTGTATTTTCTGTTCAAGGTTACTCTGACGAAATCCTGGATTCCACTTCAGTTTGCTCTTTTGCTTTCTCCAGTCATCTCCAAACCTCCCGAGATAATTCTGGGTTCCACATCCACGGCTGGCAGACCTTGGCTCATCTTCCTGGATCCGCCACCACTCGTACGAACCTTGTCTGCCCTCCAGCATGCTCCCTGAATCCCAGCAACAATCCACCTTCTGGATTCCTGACACCATTCACTTTCCATTGGATTCCATCAAGAACAGAACTGCTAACAGACACCCACTGTCGGACCCCACTTACCTCTCCTTGGCGAATTATCCACCTCTTCACTGTAATCGCCAATCTGCTCATTCATTTCACCTTTTTCTTCAGTATACCCACCTCTCCTCCCTCTGTCTCCAGAGTCCCAGTCCACCCTATTACTGCACCTTGCCCAGGATCCAAAGAACACCCCTTTCAATACCGTTGTTTATTTTTTGCAAATTTTTCATTTTTCATCTGCCTCTTGAGAGTGTTCATGCATGTGGGTCAGGCATGTCAAAAACTATGACATATAGCAACAGTTCTAAAAAGGTTTTTGAATCTTTAACATGAGAAATGCTCAAAAATTGACCCGAAAGATACTTTTTAATGCACAAATGCAAATATGTCACTATCCTGACCTGACTGTTGCAAATACCTTCAAGAGACATCACAAAATACCTTTTATTTTATGATGGATGCTTCTACTAACCATGGTTGTGTTTACTGTACTATATGTGCTCTTAAGAGTACTGTAGTAATGCTGAAAATCTAGTCCCTGCATTTGTTCCTTCAAGGCTGAACTACTGTAATTCTTTGCTATCAGGAAGTCAACAAAACGCAGCTGATCCAAAATGCTACAGTAAGAGTTCTGATGAAAATTAGATCCACTTCATTGGCTCCCTGTTAAATACAGATTAATATCTCAGATTCTCCTTTTCACACACAAAGCCCTTAATAACCAGAAATTCCTTTTAACCTTTATATTCAGGAGTCAGGAGATAAATGTTCCAGGTGAAACTGTCAAGATCTTCCTGCCTGCCCCTCAACCTCACACTGTCCCAAAGAAATGCATGTCCTCTCATTGGCTGAGAGCCACAAGGAGCCCTGACACAGGATCAATGAACAGAGACACCTGTCGGTGTTGATGTAAAACACTTGACCCTGGTAGGTCTCTGAGGGTCAGTAACAATAAATTACCTTGGTTGAAGCAAGCAGATTCTGACTCCGGTACCATTAATCCTGTTTCAGCGTGGCGAGGCGACGCCCGCTACTGTCAGGAGAGGGCATACTTGTTGCTCCCCATCTTGGCGGCTCACCCACCCTTTTTGGAGTCCTTGGAGGGACATCTGATCTGCGATCAAAATTGTGTTATTTTGACATGAGCTGAATATCAAAAAAGGTTTGCGCACATTTGTAATAGAAACGCAGCTACTGTGCTGTTTGGTGAAATGTTCACACTGAACATGGACCACAGGAAACCTAGGAGTGAGCTGTCCCAGGAGATAAAGTTATAGACAATCATGTTAGAGGGTTTATGCAGGTTTCACCACTCAAATTTAAGAGTTTTTAAGACTACTATGAATAAAATTTAAGACCTATATCAAGACAAACGTATAAAAGAAATGCATTGTGGAACTTCTGGGGTCTTTTTGAAGTGAAGACGAACGTCGCCCAGCCAACTGCAAACTTTACACTTACCCATGACAGAAGCATAAAAAAATCTAGCTAGCTATTAGCAGCTTGTTACTGGTAGTCTTAACCGCCTCGAGACACAAACTACAGTGAGTGATTACGTCTCCACAAGACTAAAACTTTTACCTGACAGAAGTCCCATCAGAAAAAACCTGCATAGACCATACGAGAATAAATCGTCCTGACATGAGAAAAATTTGAGACCAGTGATTAATCTATTTAAGATTAACTTAAATATCTTTTAATAAATACAAGACATTTTAAGGCCTTAATTTTAGATATATGAATTTAAGACTTTTTAAGGATGCACGGAAACCCTGTTAAAGGTAAAGGCTGTAAGACCATCTCCAAGTAGCTTGATGCACCTGTGATGACAGCTGCACAGATAATTCAGATGTTTAAGGTCCACAGGACTGTAGCCAACCTCCTTTCAGGAGGAAAACTGATGACAAACTGAAGAGAAGGATAATATTAATGGTAGCCAAGGAGCCCAGAACCTCCTCCAAAGAAATTAAAGATCAACTCCAAGATTAAGGTACATCAGTGTCAGATCGCACAATCTGTCGATGTTTGAGCCGTTGTTTGAATTCATCGGAGATGACCAAGGAGCACATTACGGCATAAAAAAGCCAGAGTGGAAGCATTTTGACAAGCCACAAAGCTTCTGGGAGAATTCCCTTTGGAAAGATGAGAAAACTTTGGCAAGGTACATCGCCTCTGTTCACTAGGGCTGTAACTAATGATCATTTTAGTAGTTGTTTATTCTATTGGTTATTCTGACGGTTAATCGATTAATGGGGTAAAAAAATTGGCACATTCTGCAGATTTTTCCTTAAACCACTTAAACCTTGCTGCATCTGGCACAGGGTGTCTTAAATCTGTGCAGGAGGCAATGAAATCTCTAGATTATCAAGGCGTTCTGGAGAAAAACGTGCTGCCTATTATTCCAACAGGGTGATGACCCAAAAGACAGCTAAATATATCAAAGAATGGCTGAGAGCAAAAACTTTGGACTATTCTGAACTGACCTCTATGAGTCCTGATCTAAATCCTGTTGAACATCTGTGGAAGGAGCTGAAACATCTGAAGGCAGCCTTCAAACCTGAGACAACTGGAGAAGTTGCTCCATGAGGAGTCGGCCAGAACCCCTGTGGACAGATGCAGAAGTCTCGCTGACAGAAATTGTTTGATTGCAGAGATTGCCTCAAAAGATTGAGTAACAAAATATGAAGTTATAGGCACCACCATTTTTGTCCAGGGGTGTTAGTTTGTTTTTTAAAATAACTTTTGAACCATAATTCCAAAGGCAATGTTTGATTTAATTGCTTCATTTTTAGTCAATTTTACCAGTTTCAAAGTATTTCAGTGACCATTGTGGGTTTTTGTTCACTAAAAGAGTGGTACCAATAACTTTGTTTATGTCTGTATTAGGCTACGTTCACACAGCAGGCAGAAGCGACCCAAATACGCTTCTTTTGCCCAAATGCGACCCATATTTGACTTTTCACGGCAGTATAGACGGTCAAATCCTATCTTCTCACCCAAATAAAAGTCTGGTCTGTCCCACTTACATATGTGGAACTAAATTGTATCCAACAGTTTTCAAAGCATCTGCAGTCTGAACGGTCGTGTCGCATTTTATCCGACTGTTTGACATCAGACATGCGTCATAATTCTGCGCCAGAAGAAGCTAGATGCAGTAAATCTGGACCTGAACAATGGCTGAAAATTATAATTATGAAATGAAAGAACTCAGTAAAGTGCATCACATCCCAATCCCACCACTCCTGGTCTGACTCCACATGCAAACAGACTTCTCTTGTTCTGATCTTGTGACAATGTTGTCAGCTCTGAAAAACTTTAAAATCCATCCATAGATGGCGGTGGCCATTATTACTGCCGTAAACTGAGCGCTCCTGGGTGACGTCTATGTTCTTCTGCGCATGCAGGTTGCTTTGGGGTTGTAAAACATTCACACAGATATCTGACTGGTCGCATTTAATTACTACCATGAACGACCACACAGAAGAAAAATTTCAGAAACAAAATTTAAGAAAAAAAATCAGAATCATGCATCAAGACCAACTGTGAAAACAAAGTATTAGTTAAGTGAAAGGGTGCCTGCCCTCAACGAATGACCTTTAAAGCCAAGTTACTTACCCTCTATAACGGAAATAAAGTCGGGGACATGGATGTCGATTTGCCGTCTGAGATTGGCTGTGTGGAGTTTGTTTGCAACAGAACAGGTCAGAGCTTCATGAAAGTGACAAGAAGAGCTTTGAGTTGTTCCTCAACCACCCGAAACAAACTTGATGTTCACACCATTCCTGCAAAAGCCGGACATGGCAAGTCAGGAGTTGGAATAGCGAGCCGAGCGCGACCGCGGCAAGCATCGATTGATAGTTACTCAGCAAATATGATTTATTTGGAATGTAAACATGGAGTAGAATAGGGCTCTGCTCTGACTATTGGCAATGGTACAGTGTTGAATGGACAACTGTGTCAGACTGACTGCAGAGCTTACAAAGCAGGAGGGGCTCATGGGAGCACTTGCTGGTCACTCAGGACAAAGCAGGGTTGTTGTTGCCATAAAAGTATCCGACAATACAAAACAATTGCTAGATATATCACTTGTTGCTGTTTTGATAAAAAGTCGCTAGTGTCTGAAAAGTCGATCAACACAGCAACAAAGTGAATAAGTTGACAATAGTGCCTCTTTTGTCCTGATTATAGCTGCGCTTATTTCATCCGCTCATCAACTTGGCCACTTGGCCGTCTCTTGGCTCCACCCACATTGGTGGAATTTTTCTAAACTTGCCAGGGGCAGGGTTATCTTTTTAAATGGGGTTTAGTTACACTTTAATGACTCGGAATGAAAATGTTTACAAATGGTTGCAGTTTTGCCAAAAAGTCATTTTTTGTGTAAATATCACGTGAAATACAACAAAATACAATGCTCGGCATGCAGCATTTCCTGAGGAAGATGAAACTGAGGACTGCGTACCCTTCGCTTTCAAGTACAGCTGTAATTATTCTAATACCTCTATTAAAATTCCTTGAGGCAAATTATCTGCCTCACAACTTTGTTAAGTTATGTTTTACTATTTAGCGCCATGTGTTTAGGATGGATATTCATTTGTGTTGTAAAACGCTCTCACTTCTGCCACTGAGTTGTTGACGAATGCTAAGTGCTATTAAACAACGTAAGGTGACCGAACGATGTCTTGTCCCCGGACGTAAAGTGCCATTTTATGTCCCGAGAGCCACCACCTATCCCACATAGCACCCAACCTTTTGGCCCCTCTGACAAACTGACGTCCATGGGAAGGGGGATCCACGTTTCCTTTTCAGGCTGTCCAGCCAGGCACCCTAGGTAAAAGTCCAGCCCCCAGGTGCTTACAAATAGTACCCCACCGCCAGATGTGGCTCCAGAAACGGGCAGTGGTGACTCACGTCGGGGCAAGGGAATACTCCTTCCATCTATATTTCTGGTTGTTAGGGGTCTTTGGGCTGCACTTAGTCTGATCCCTCACCTAGGAACTGTTTGGTGTGGGTGACCCGCCTCGGGACATGAAGCCTGACAACTTAGCTCCAAGGATCAAAGGGACACTCAAACCCCTCCACCACGATAAGGTGGCAGCCCATGGAGGGGAGAAATTAAAATAAGCATTACAAAAAGACAGTTTTTTTTTCATCAAAAGGAATTTTAAGAGTGAGCTAAAAATCAGTGGTGAAAGAGAGGTCCAAAGATGGTCTTCAGGTATTCATGCTGGTGGTTAGAGTGGTGAGGGGTATTTATTGGTGGAGTATTTAATTTTTTGGTGTTGGTTGTTGGTGGGGTTTTTAAGTTGTTTTTTTGGAATAGGTTGTTGGTGAAGTGTATTGGCCAGTGGAGTGTTTTTTGTTTGTTTTTTTTTGTGTTGGTTGTTGGTCAGGTGTTTAAATGTGTTTGGTACTGGTTGGTGGAGCTTATTGTTTTTTGGTAATGTATAATGATTGTTAGTGGGCTGGTTAAATGTTTTTTTGGAACTGGTTGGTGGTGGGTTGAATTGGTTGTTGGTGGAGAGTATTGGTTATGGTGTTTAAAGGTTTGCTTTTGCATTGGTTTTGCATTTAAATAGTTTCATTCTGACCGTGTGAGCTCTCTTGGTCATTATTTTTTTTGTTTTTTGTTTGGTGTTTTTTGTCTGTTTATTATTTTGTTGAGTTTTTCATTTTCAATATTTTCTTTTCATTTTATTATTTTATTGGGCTTTTATATTTTTATAATTATGTTTAGTTTTTATCAAATTTAAAATTTTGTTTTTTATTTTGATATTCTTAGTTATTCATTATTATTTTGTTTATTTTAATTTTTCATTTTTTTTATTTTTATTATTTATATTGTAGTTTGGAATTTCTTCTGGTTATCATTTAACATCCATGAAATGATTGCATACACAATGCAATGACCAGAGAATTGACATTTTCATCATTTTGTTTCGTTGGTTTTCTTCAATAGTATCATTTTGTTGGGGTTTCATTTCGTTGTATTTTTTTTTTTAATTTTTATTTCATTGGATTTTATTTCAATATCATTTTGTTGGGTTTTATTCAATTTTGTCATTTTGTTGGGAGTAGGGGTATTTCATTTTTAGTTTTTTATGATTTTATTTCAAGAGATTTTTTTTCAATTTTTTTTGTTGGGTTTTTCAATTCATTATCTGGTTGGGTTTTTTTTCCATTTCGTTTTATTTTCAATGGGTCTTTTTCACGTATTATATTGTTGGGTTTTATTCATTATTTTCTGTTACCATTGTTCAATATTTTGTTTTTTATTAATTTAGATTGATGTTCATGTCTTTGTTTTGTTATTTTTATTTATAATTGTTATTAACTTTCTCCAGGTGACCTTATAACATGCATGCATGTTTTTTTTCATTATTTGTATTTCTATTTTTTGTTTCATTTTTATTTTGTTGGGTTATTTCCATTATTTTGGTGTTTGTTGGTTTACATTTCTTTTGGTTGGTATTTAATGGTTTAGATTTATTTTTCTTTTTGCTGGTGTTTATTTTTATTATTTTTCATTGTTGTTGACTTTCTCCAGGTGACCGTTTAACATGAATGCGTAATTGAGTACATACACATATCTATTCAATGACCAGAAAATTTTTAAGATCTGTTCTGGTCTCAGTATCCGAGATCAGAACACATACCCTTCAAATCACCTACCGTGTTTTTCCTGAGGTTAGCAATGTGTGTGGAACGTATCAAGCTCTTCCTTGTTCTTGTTTGTTACCAGTTTCCTTGAACTCAAGTGTTGAAGCCTTCCATGGCTTGAGGACCGGCTACAGGAAGTAGCAAACCATATTTCCTGGTATTTGGATCAGAGTCCAGTCCCATGGCGACCATGTTGCCGTCCACATTCCGCACCAGTTTCAGTCCATCTGGTGCCTTCAAGGTCTCCGTCTCGTCACAAACCAACTGGCAGCTTTATTTCCTCTTAGTCCAGACACCATGAAGTGTTGCTGTTGGAATTGACAAGGCCTCAAACCTCCTGTTCATTCCCAAATTTCTCTCCATTTTTCCCCCGTCTTGTATCCACTGATAGGATTGAGATTTAGCATCTTTGAAGAAATTCTCTCCGTTGGTCACAACGAAGCAACGGCCCATGAGCTTTGTTTGATGCAGAGGTTCTTGGGGCTTTGATGCTGGATCAAAACCTTCCTTTTCCATATCTTTCTGTTTTAAGGTCATGTGTTCCTTTTGTTTGTTATTGATGTTTTTCCTTCAACAGCTCTTGTTTCACTTTCAAAGCTTCAGAGTTGAGATGACCATATGTATCAGACGCCAATGATTTTCTTCCTGAAGCTGATTGATGTGATCCACTTGCTCTGTTTTCCACATTTCACTCACAATTCTGTTTATTCATACAGCACCAATTCAAAACACATTGTCCTTTCCAAAATAAAGAGGGAAAAAATCCTAGTTATCAATCATCATAATAATTTAAATTCATTCACAGTTTTCCAAGTAAGCCAGCAGATTTCATCAAGTCATTGACTTTAAATCAATGCCTCTTACTGAGAACGCATGTAGTTACAGTGGAGAGGAAAAACTTCCCTTTAACAGGAAGAACTTCCAGTCGAACCCGAACCTTGTTCCCTCCAAGCAGCCATCTGCCTTGACCAACCGGGTTGACTGAGAAGACAGACACACAAAAATAAACAGAAGAACTGACACAGGAGCACTTTCTATTTTAGAGAAAAGAGAGTTATTGCAGTAGTAGCTCCTTTGATGGCTGTATGTATGAGAGAAACAGCTAAACAGAACAAATCTGAGATCATTTTAAAGGCTGAAGGGATAAAACAATAGTTGCAACAAAAGATCAGCCAGTAGCTCAGTCTAGGAAAAAGGCAGTGTTAAAACACTGAAATACAGGACCCAGTGGATCATCTGTGGAAGGACAACATGGAGTTTAATACAGCAGTTGCTCAGCCAATGTCCCCCTGCAGGAAGGAAGGTGCCACAGCTCAACAGAACAAGGTGTGATCCTCCTGAAGTACTTTAATTACCCTCAACTATTCTGATAGGTAGTAGGGACTGGACGTTATTTTAGTAAAGCACTTCTTTAACTTTTTTACAGATGGGCAAAAGCCCTGTTGTCTGCAAGGTATGGGTTGTGCTGTTACACCATAAGTCTTAGCTGAGAAATAAATAAATAAATAAATAAAGCACCAGATTGCAGGGAAACTGACATTATGTCAGGTTTCCTTTAATCGTTTCTAATTTTCTATAAATGAGGCAGACAGGTTAAAGCAAAACTATGTGGCAAACCCACACTGACTAACTTCAGAATAAAAGTTTGGGTGCTTCAGTTTGAGGTGGTTATATTCTAAAAATCAGACAGTGGATAAAACAGTATGAACATTACCTCTGTGACCTCTGACCTGCAGGTTCAGCAGATCTCCCCGTTATCCAACGTTGTGCAGAAAATATAAAATCGCAGGAGGCCGCAAATTTCCCAGTGTAAAAATAATTGTTCTCACATTTAAATTTAAATTGAATAACTGGTTCTCACGATTACACTGTTGTTGAATACTGATATTATTGGTCTGAATTATTTATAAGTGTAGTATATGATACTGATTAGTACGGATACATGTTTCTTAAATATTTAGACTCAGTTTCAAACTAAATATTAAGCAGATCTAAAAAAAGATTAAAAAAAAAAAAAAGAGGTATTCTATGATTTAAATACTTAGGTTTCTCTTTGAAATGCAAGTAACAGACCTTACTTTAACCCAGGAACATCCGTTCCATTGTATTTGCTAATATAGACACTTTCAACGATCACTTTAATAATATTTAGATATTTATAATCATATATATTTACTGAGTTTAAGTTGAATGACTTCCTGCAACATCTCAACTGCATTCGCCAAAGCCTTGGCAGCCATCTTTGTTTCCAATGACAACTGATGTTCAACCTTGAACTTCAGACTCCAGCATGCGAGTAGCATCAAAACCACAGCCGCTGCTTCACAAACGGCGCAGAAAACCTCACTAAAGAGGAAGGATTTTCACCACAGCATAATCCTCCTCAGCTCGTTCAGCACATCGACTCTCAGCAGAGAATCAAACCAGCACAGGCCAGAGGCTTTGGCCTTCATCAACAGCTTTAGCATTAGCATCAAAACCCGCAGCAGCTCCTACCTTGGGTCGTCTTCTAGGTCCATCGTCCCCGGTAATGCTTGACCTACCTTTAGATGAGTAGAGGATCCTCACCTTGATTGAAGCGGTCCTAATTTTGATTGTAGTAATCCAATAACGTCCCTCCTCGATCTGATGCATGTTTTCTACGCCATGTTTTCTTCTCAAACGTTTCAGCGATGCCAGCAGCCCAACAAGACGCCGCTGAGAGGCCGAATTCGGGCCGATTTTGTCTGCTGCTCTGATTAGACACAAAACATGGTTTCATCAGGAAAAACATAAACAGTTTAGAATAAAGTATCAGAAGAATAACTTACCGGAAAACAAACGCAGCGATCTCAAAACATGGCGCTCCAGCGGCCTACTAGCCCACACAACGCCATGATAATCCAGCAGGTGGATTACGGCGCCAAATAATTTAGGTCCAGTCCACGCGGAGACGATTTTAAGGTGTAACGGAAAAGTTTTTAGTCGTTTAGGCTCCGGATCCATGCAGATTGGCGTCTTGGGAGACCAGAAATTATCGCATTTTAAACCGGGATACAGAGTGGATGAACTTGAGAACGCCGGTGTCACGTTTCCGTGCTCTACCAGCCCCGCTTCTTTTTTTTTTAAATGATGACGTCAAAGCTCTATGGCTCTCTATGACGCATGCGCGTCACTCTCACAAATAAACATGGCGCCGTTCGGCAGGGTTGCCAGGTCTGACAGTTGCCAACCCAAAGACCATGTAAAAACGATGTAAAACCCGCCTAACTCCAAAAAACTGATAACATTCTTCATTTTATATCAACTTTAGGCGGACTTATTAAGAGCCGCAGTGAATGAACCAAAGATCTACATGTGACTTTAAAGTTTGAGAATGCAGACATCTGGATGGAGGTAATACAGAGTATTTGTTCATCTCCCAGCCAACTACCTCAGGTTTGGATTAGTACAGTAGAATATCATCAGCAGAATAATCTGATCATAAACACCAGTTTAAACAGGTGTTGTTAGAGAGCGATGCAGACTTTCCTTTTCAGGCATTTAGATTGATAAAATGTAAACTGACTCAGTGTTGCTCAACCTGCTGCTACTCAAACAGGTGAGCTGCTCACCTGTTCATGCTGTCTGAGTGGGAGAGGGATACAGGAAGGGGTTGTTTCACAGGCTTGCTGCAACAGGTGGAGAAAGGTTAACATAAAAACTCTGTATTAGTTGTAAAAAGGCACATAATTATCTTTAAGAAACCGCTGAAATGTTTCTGAAACTAGTGCAAAGGTACAGTAATACAAAGCCAGGTTGAAATAAGAAAAACATCTTCGGCAACATGCTGTAAAAAAGATAAACATATTGTTGGTGGAAGTTCAGGTATATTTATTAATTGATTGAGCCATCAACTATTATTTTATGAGTTTGAAATATTGCTCGTGTGTGTCTGCGTATACTGGGAAACTACCTGCTTCATACTGTGTTCCTCGGAATGCGAGGATAAAAAGATAGAAATAATACTAAGTTACAGATGGATTGTTTTTGTAATGACAATAAAGATGATTACGATGATGATGATTATTATTGATCTCAAAGGCAAGGAAACCCAGTTTGATAACTTCTGTTAAAAGGAAAAGAGATTTTAAAAGGGAAGTAATTTTGCTGTAGTTTTTATTATTTTATTTGATCTATTTAAAGCTTTTACCTATATTTTATTATATTTTTATTTTATTTATATTTTTCTAATTATTTTCTAACTCTGGTCATTTTTTTAAATACATACATTTTTCATTTTGCTAAGATTAGAGCAAGGATTTTAAGTTTACTTATTTTCTCATTATTTGTTTTTGTTTTAAGAATATTTATACAGTTTTATCCATGTTGATCTTGCTAAGAGTTGAATGTGTCTTGTTTTTGCCTCGCATGGCTTGTTACCTGTTAAAAGCAGTGAGCAGTTGACTATGACACACCATGGTCATAGAGGTCGAAAGTTATTCATAAGTTATATATATTTGGTTTGTAGTATCTTTAACTGTCTACTTATAGTAAACTAGGGCCCCCAAACATATTCTGCCAAGGGCCCCCAAATGTCCAGATCCGCCCCTGCCTCCACCCCAGTCTCAGGTCGTCTGGGGCCTCCAACAGGTTTTCCTTCAGGATTGTCCAGGATTTAGCTGCATCCAGCTTCCCATCACCTCCAAGCAGCTTTCCTGTCCCTGCTGGAGAACATTATCCCTCAGCGTGATTCAGCCACCACCATGTTTCAGCAAGGGTTTGGTTCGGGGTAATGTGCAGCGTTAGTCAGGCGGACAACATGTTGATTTGATCTGACCAGAGCAGGTTCCTCCACATGTTCACTCTGCCTTTTTAAACATTATTGTCATTTGATTTCTTCTTTCCATGAAGACCCAGTTTTCTAACTTTTTAAAACTTCTCCACCAGGTTCTCCCTGACCAGCTGCTGGGTTCCTTGGTCTCCATGATGCTGATTGTTCTCTGAAGAACCTCTGAGGCCAGAACCAGAACAGCTGGATTCATACTGAGGTTAAATCACAGTCAAGTGTAAATCTGTCGACTTCTTTTCTTCTTCGTTTTTCTGGATCAGGTCACCACTGCAGGAAATTGGTTGCTCTTGATTTTGTCAAGAGTCATCAGAGTAAAGGAGGCTAAATAAAAAAGTCTACCACATACCAAATATATGAGAACACTCAATAGCTGTTGTGAACTCTAAGATCTTCTAATATGGCGTTCATCTGGGATGAGTCTTCGTGCTATAGGTTTTTCCTTCAGGTTGGGTCTTCTCACGTATCAGAGATGAGTTCCTGGCACAGCAAAGACTTTATGTGAAGAATCCGACCGTGGCCCTCGTAGGGCCACGCTCTGCCTCACAGGATCTTCCGTGTGGATCTGGCCAGCAGAGATCTGACAGACTACCTGATGAAGATCCTCACAGAAAGAGGTCACAGTTTTACCACAACAGGTGAGACACAAACTCAGCTTCACCTCCTGCGGTAGAACTTCCTGACAGATTCAGCTCCTGAACTTCGCTGATCTTCACTGCAGGATGCTCTGGTCCTCAGCGGAGCGGGAAATTGTTTGAGACATCGAGGAGAAGCTCTGCTACACGGCTCTGGACTTTGAGGAGGAGTAGCAGATGGCGGCTTCTTCTTCTGTTCAGGAGAATGAGTTTCCTGGTGGGAAACGCCTCACTATCGGCAGCGAGAGGTTCCGCTGTCCTGAGGCCCTCTTCCAGCCTTCTATCATCAGTTTCTGATCATTTCTGGTTTCTGAAGATAATATGGAATATAGAGTCTTTTTCTTGTTTGCTGTCATTCTTGAAGCTTCTTCTGAGCTTTTAATTAAGGCGACCTTTCACTTCCATTTTCCTGCTACACACAACAATCAAAATAACTCAAAGAATGTTGCATATCAACTGCTTTCTCATTCCTGGTTTCCATTCTTCAAGCTACACCTCCTTCCTTTCATGCAGTCTTTTGTTGCTCATTAACATGAAAATCATCTTGGAAGGAGATGAAACCTGCATTTAATCTGTGGATCAGCAAGTCTTCACCTACAGCCTGAAATATCTCAGCATTCCTGTGCAGAACAGAACTGTGTCTCTGACAGAAGTGCAGACGAGATTTTTTTTTTTATCTCTTTCAAGTCTCTGCTTGTAGATTTTGAGGAAAAGCTGTTTGCCTTTAAAGAGCACACCGGAGCTGAGGATTCCCAGGGAAGCTGCTCCATACCTCCAGTCCTGGAAGCTTCGGCTGACTTCTCACCTTTTTTGGTCTGTGCTGCTGGATGTTAATCAGTTTCAGTGGGAGACTGACACTCCCTCCCTGCAGGCCCCAACCAGTTGGGGAATGTTGGCAATGTCGGCTGAGCCTGCCTGCAGAGCGCCAGGTCGAGCATCAGCGTGCTGAGGCAAAGCGGCGCTGTCGCTGCTCTGCCGCATGACGGTTACATCCACACAGGAAAACCTGCTGCCTTCATTTTCTCACACTGGCTGGAAAATCAAAGCTTTGCTCCATATTTATGAACTGACAGTTCAGGACTGAGATGCTGCAGCAGGATCAGTGTTTTAGAACTACTGGAAAAATGAAAATGCTTCAAGATGACAACTTGTTTTTTATGTTTTGGCATTATGTTTCCAGTTTTTATGATCTATGAAACAGAATTTTATGGCTTGCAAATGAGCTCAGCTTTCTTTTTCATGTGGTTTGCTCTTGATTTGTTAATTGCAAATTAACAAATTGACAATTTTGCAAAACAAAAATTGACATCTTTAATTGCAAAAGTTAAGACTTTTACAAACCTTGTTTTCTGCCAAGTAGTATGTTTCAGAAAAATTATAGATAGTAATCAGAAAGTGTTTCTGTAGATTTAAAAGAAGATCCAGTTCATGATGTCTTTGGTTTGTTTGTTTTTGATTATGAGAATTAAAAGTACATGGAGTTTGTTATGCCTCTGTAGGTACACTGCTTTTATGTCCATATAAGGTAAACAGAGGTGTGCTATGGCAGAGTTATATATAACATACATGCATCGCTGAAATATTACTCATTTTCAGACTAAAATGTTTTTAATTTCAGGTTTGAGCGTATTTGTTCTGCACGGTTTAAAGGTTTTCTTGCAACAACAGATCTCATTTTGTTTTTCATAACTTTACATGAAATAATTTTATGTTTGGCTGCACCATGTTTGATCAGGTCATTGTAAATAACTCCAGACTGAGGAGATGTGCATTAAAACGTAACCTGTTGAATTATAAAAGGTGAATAGGAGCAGAACCACATGGACCTAAACTTCCTCTCTGCAGCAGGTCTGGTTTAGTCCATACAAGGACAGATGGGAAGAAGCTTCAGTCTGATGCTGGAGGGGGCGGAGTCACACCTGGGGAGGTTTGACCCAGAAATCGGAAGCTGAGTGTCAAGAAATTACAGACTTATTTAAGCCTGATTATGAAGTTTAACATAATAACTCTGAGGCTTCAGAGCGTGAAAACAAACACAGGAAAAGCTCTTCAGAGTTAAATCATGCAGCTCAGGATCACAGTGAGGCATTGGTTCAGTTCTGGTTTTATTGAGTCTGTGGAACAGAACGTCTGGACATGCTGGAAACCCAATGTTACAAACATCTGCAGAAAAGACTTATAGAAAAACACACAAACAAAACTTTATACCAGAAACACTGAGATTATGAAGATCTGAGCAGCACAGAAACATGGATAGAAGGTCTGACAACAGTAAATAACGACAGACAAAATAAAAATGATTCAGTATTTACCAGGTTCTAAAGCTGTTTCAGTCTCACCCTCAACCCTTCCATCGTGTTTGAAAGAAGGATGCAGCTGTTGGTAACGCAGGAATGTTTTCATCCATACAGAAACACTGAGAAAACCCCCCCACCATATTTACTCCTCCAGACCTGTAGGTGGTGCTAACCATGGAGTATGGGGCAAAAGGTTAAAGGTCAACACAACAAGAAGCGAAGAATGGTGAACAACGTGACAGATGGAGTGTTTTGTGTTGGGTGATGATGGAGTCGAGCTTCCTCTCCGCGTCGCATTAGATTATAAAACTAATAAACTATGAGACAAACGTGCTTTTTGTTAAGCATGGCGCCTTTGAGGTTATAGGTCAGGCCGGAGGTTGGGCTAATATGTCCGTGTTTGCAAGGCGATTTTGCCGTCCACGTGACTACGAGAGGGCAAAATGTTCACTCTGGAACCAGTTTTTTGTTAAATGATGTTGCCTCTAAAGCACCTTTTCCGTGCCGACTCGGGGTTAAAATGGTTAAAAACCGGTTCAGAAAATAATGCTCCAGTGTGGACGGGGCCTTAAAGGGAGAAAGATTCCCAGCTGGAAAACAGCCGCCAACCTTCCCAGGAGTGGATGTCTCAGCAGATTCAGCTCAAGGTAACAGAAGCTCAGAGAAATAGCCCAAACCCCAAGAGCCCGATCTCTGACTCTACGGGCCCCAGTCAGCAGGTTAAAGGTCAGGACAGCAGGATTAGAAAAAGGCTGAACAAGTATGACTGTCTGAATGGCCTGAAGAAGAAAGCCTCTTCTCTCTGATAAAAAGGCCAGTGATTCAAAGAAGCACAACTCAGGTTAGCAAAGCTGCATCTAAATGAACCTCAGTGTTTTCTGAGACCATCGGCCCAGTGATTGAAGTCTGGGGGGAACTGGGTCATCAGCGGAACAATGATCCCAAACACAGCAGCAGATCTGCAGAACCTGAACGAACGAAGCAGCCGACAGCAGGAAGCTGATACTCTCAGGAATAATTAGACTTCATCCATAACTTCACTTTTACCCCAAAGGTAAAACATCAGAGCGAGAGAGTTCCATCAAACACAATAAAGTTCTTCCATCCAACCAGTTATCCATGCTGGGCCACTGGGAACCGGTGGTCAAACAGAGAGATGCCCAACTCAGGGCAACACGCAGGAGAAACAACCATCCACACACACACACACACACACACACTCATACTTAACGGCAAAGTAAAAAGAGAAATTAACTCAACCATTGTGTTTTTGGACTGTAGGAGAAGCCGGAATACCCGGAGAGAACCCACCCATGCACCAGGAGAGCATATACGTTACAGGGTGTAAGGTCCTGGTTGGGATTCAAACCCAGGACCTTCTTGCTGCAAGGCAGCAGTTCTGATTATTGATGAAGCTATTAAAATGTCATGAAAGAAAGAATAGGGAAAGCTGACTTTCTTCTGTTCTCATCTTTTCTCTTCAGTTGATCTGAGAACTGAGTCAGGATGGACGAATGGAGGGATGGATGGACGAATGGATGGATGGATGGATGGATGGACGGACTAATGGAGGGATGGATGGACGAATGGATGGATGG